>JABJVR010000029.1:2273758-2290422 GCA_025773905.1 Chitala chitala
TGTCTAGAAGGTACACATTCATCAAAAAAATTGGAGGCTGTGCAAGAACCTGCAACACAGTTTGGATTAGAAGAGCTCCAAGCGTGCAGACAAAGTAGCAGCTGCAGGAAGCTTGGTGTCCTTACATGGCCCAGAAAATGCCACACTCGAATTGCACTGAAAATCTCATTTCTGTATAGTCGGTCACTGATATTTGCTGTCAAAGTTAATAGAAATTGAGAAAATCTGCAAAATAAAGTTGGCAAACTTCTCAAAATGCATACTGCATGTGCAAAGCTGATATAAGGTGAACCTTGGTAAATAATAAACAAACTTAATTCCAAAATTAAATGCCGGTATAACAAACTTGATGATATTGACAGGTTCTGCATGCTTTCTGAAGAATTTTAATGTGTGTTGAATACAGTAAAGTATGGTCCTCACCTAGAACGTGTACAGTAGAGCAGAATCACAGTAAGGCTTCTCTTCCACACAACATTTTAATAATTTAATAGGATCAGTTTAAGATGGTAAAAGGATACAGGTGACTGTGAACACATGGTTCCAGCTTTGAAACGGACCTGGAATACCAGTAGGAAAGAGATAGTCCAATCACACTGTTAACTGACCTAACTTCACTCTGGGTCCAGAGACTGCTGTATTCACAGTATTTATAAACTTCACCAGATCTGAAGACAGGTTAGATGTCATGTGGTTTTATCAGTGGACCAGTGCTCTCAAAACTTCAAACTCCCCTTTTAATAGACAAAAAAATTGACATTGTAATTACAATAGTGTTACACTAAATATAACTGGGAATGCAAATTGTTTTTTCACAATTCACTTGTATCTAACTTGCACTTAGAAAAGGAAATTTTATTATTAAAACTGTTCAGCAAGAAATGTGATACCAGACAATAAATATTAGAATAACTACATTATAATTCCAGTCAAATACAACAGCACAATACAATTTATCATAGGTATTTGTTTTTGTAGTCATTATAAATAATATGTTAACTAGAAACTTTGTGATTATATACACAGTTTATTTACCTGTTTCTTTTTCTTCTATCCATCCATCCATCCTTCCATCTAACCATTTATCCTGGCTAGAGAGACACAGGTGGGCTGGATGGAGCCCATCACAGGCACCCCAGGTCACAAGGCAGGGTACACCTTGGACAGGACACCTGTTTCTTCACAGAGATATGTGGTATTAAACTTGTACTATATTTATAAAGACAATTAAAATCTGAAATTTAACCATTTAACCTATGACATTAAATTTAACTCCATAGGTCCTGCACTGAGGAATTAATGTTAAAAGCAGTAGTGCTGAATTACAATTAATTTGGTAACTATACTTCTTGCATAATGTTTCAAACAAACAAAAAGCAAATATAAGATAAATAAGTTGACAACACATGACTAAATATGCTGCAGAGAACACACAGATAATGTTTCTGACAAAACAGAATTAACAGAAGAGAAAAACCACTGTACTGTCATTAAGGTACACAGGATGTTTGTCATAACACTGTGTGCCTTGGATCACAGGGAAGGTCTTTTTTTCATAAATTTTACAGTTGGCATTTTTGTAAACAAAAGGCTGTTTTTGTAAGAAAAATATATTATTCCAAGTATTGTCATGTTAACATTCAGCACATGAATTTCCTTAAATAGGAATTCAGCTACTATGAAATACATTACTTTTAATTGTAAAGGCAACCTGTGTGTGTGTGTGCGTGTGTGTGTGTGTGTGTGTATGTGTGTGTGTGAGTGAGAGAGAAATGTCGTAATTTGGTTAGCACTGATACCCCCATGTCAGACTGAACGTTTAAGCCTTTTTGCTCCTATTCATTGCAGTATTCATCTTTGCTCCTGTTACCAATCAATCAGCGATGACCTTAATTAACAGTAAAACTGTTTGCAAAGGCTAACATCACATAATTAAATAAGCTTGGGATCTTTGCTTTACTGGCGAAGTGTTCACATTGTTTTCCTTCTACACTACAATGACATGCTGTTCTGGTGAACCAGTACAAAAATATAAACACCAAAATCTAAGAACAAGGTCAAATGAAGACAGACCAGGTAGGAACAAACAAGATCAGACTAAATATTATATTTGTTTATTAAAATTAGGAGCCTAACCATTGGTGTCCATAGGAGGAGCCTCAATATAATTTTAAAATCTTTAAAAAAAAAAAAAGATTAAAGTCACAGCATTAAACAAGGTGCAAAACCACTGCACCAAACTGTAAGCAGCACATTCAACCCCTTCCTAATGTACAATAACTGAAAGCATTTGATTTTGATTCAGAGATCATATATCTTGCAAAATACTAAAAGCTGTGAGCTCTAAGCCTGCAGTGCTCCTCAATCCCAAAGTCCCACATGCTGTATTTCTCATAGATCTGAGGATATCAATAGGAGTGTATTTACATCACAGGTAATACAATTGAACAGTTTTTTTCTAACTCTATTGTGTTCTGCTGCAAGGGACAGTTTTGGTACAAACATTACTTTGGCTTTGATTCCAGTGTAGGGAATACTGCAAGGTTGTGATCCACTGCAGAAAACCAGTATCTGTCAGTTGCCTTAATATCTCAGTTCACCAGGAGGACATAGATACCAGCGAGCTCTGTCGTCTCACTGGTGAGACAGTTTAGCTCGGCAGTCTGCAACTTTAACTCAGATATGAAAGCATGCAGAAGGTAAAGACACAAAGGCATGCATGAATGAAAGACAAGATAATCAGTATTTTGAAGTAAAACATAACTCCATAAAACTGCCATGCTTGCAACCTTGTTTGTACAATGGTACAGATCATTATTAAGGCAATAATTGCAAGCAATGGTCACAGATATAAGTGAAACATAGATACCATAGGACAAGGACTGGAAAGGTGTATTCCCCTATAGGTTCAATAAAAATGTAGGTTAATGTGCATGCATTATCAATACAGTTATCCAATAGGTGGCCTGTAGGCTATCCTACATAACATGGAACATAAAGAAATTGCCCTGAGTGCCAATATAATTTAACACACTCTAACAGAGACTACAGACAATTTTTACACCATATTTCTTCTACTTTGGGAGGATACCAGAGCACCCAGAGGAAATACACACATACACAAGGATGCCAGAAAAAAAAACACACACAAATGGAAACCAAGGACCAAATCTGAACCTGTGACTCTGGTGGTGTGATGTGATAATGTGATCTACTCAGGTGCCATATACAATGCACAGTCTATGCACGTGTAAATTCTAAATATTATAAAAAACATGCAGATGTCTTGCTGGCAGCTGATGGTAACTAGAAGTTAGCATGTGTACTCTATAACTGCAAGTAACGGACCTGCTTGAATGCCAGCCAAGACAGTTAGGCATGTTGAATCCTGCTCACAGTTATCACATAGTGAGCTTGACTCCATGAAGAAGGGGGCAGCTATAAGGGCTGGATCTACTGGGAAAAGAAAGAAAGCAGAAAACAACAGAGAAAGCTTATGTACATGCTACATTATGCACTTCATACTATTTGTAATGGGTTTAAATGCAATGCAAATCACATACTCAAGCTGTGTGTTTGTGAAGAACTTGAAACTGAAACCATAGAATCCATTTCCAAAATGTGAATCCAAGCCAGCAGTCCAAAATTTAAAATCACCAGAGAGCCAGTTATTGCAAAGCCTTGGAAGTCCATCTTGAATGAAGACGATGACAGGAGCAAATGAGAGGTGTTGGACAGAACAAGGCAGGAGCAAGGAGCAAGGTGGTGAGGCAGGAGCTGAAACACAGGACTCCATGTTAGTAGCCCACATGGAATTAATCATCACAGGGAAGGCATGACCTTGTTCTTCTGCTTGAGGCAGGCTTAAGTTGCCACGTTTTCAGGGGGGGGGGGTTGTGACGGGGATGTATCCTCCTCGCCCAGTTATATAAACTGTTTATGTATAACTTTATAGTTATATAGATGTCCTTCTATTTCAACTATCAGGAAAAAACTGCACCCTTGTAGCTATGGAGACTTGACAGAATAATTCCCAGGTGTCTGTGTAATGAGTGGATATTAGCCTTGAGTTGGTTATGATTTTGCAATTTTGAGTTGACTTCCAAGGAGGTTAGTTTAAAGATGATCAATAAGTGAGCACCAGAAACTGTAGCAACCAAGGGCAAGGACTGAGAATATAAAGATCACTAACTGAAATCCCACAAGGGTATGCTGGTGTCATACTATTCAGCAACGTATTAAACCAAACTGATCCATTAAAATAGGTAGTGAAAAACAAGAGCCAGATGTCCACAGACATGGGGAGAAGCCTTCATGTGCAGAGAGAAAGCCATAAGGCAAGTCTGACATGAAGAGAATATCTCAAACAAACCATGTCTAAAACTGTTTCCTGGACCTCTTTGTAAAAACTCATTTGAAGCATTTTGTGGAAAATACTGTTCCAAATGTTGGTTAAATACGTTATGCATTTTAGAGAGTGTAAGATTACTCTATGAACAGCTAAACTGACTCAGATTGTCTTTGCAACATCAGTCATTTAGTCAGTTTTGTTTGCTTGTCCAAATGAAGGTCACAGTGATAGTAGGCTGAGCTGGTTGAAAAAGACATCCTACCCATAGGTGAGAGGGCATACCCACCAAGTTGAGGAGTTCCTCAAAATGCTCTTTCTACTGCTCAACACTTTCCTCTGGAGAGAGGTCACCATTTTACCATTCCTACTCAGCACATTCTGAGCAAGGTTGCACCCTCCTCTCCCAAGGGACTGAACAGCTTTATAGAACAGTTTTTAAAGCTGCCTGAAAGTCATTCTCCATAGCCACTCCAATCCCATCCCATGGCTGAGCTTTCAGGTTGGCAACTCCAGTGGTACCTTTCAGCTGAATCTGGAGAACCCTTGAAAGCATTGCCCAGAAAGCCTCCTTGTTCAGCATGACAGTTTCCCTCACTTCTGCTGTCCACCAGTGGATCCTAGGGTTGCCACCCTAACAGGCACCAGCTGCCTTCTGACCACAAATTTTGGTAGCTGCTTCTACAATTGAAGCTTTAAACATGAGCCATTCAGAAAGCAATTCATGGACCTCCCTCTGAACATGGAAAAAGTTCTCTCAGAGGTAGGAGTTGAATTTATCCTGCACAGTAGGATCTGCCAGTCATTCTCAAGAGATCCTCAATATTCATTAGGGTCTCTCAGGGTTGTCTGCCCTTTGCCCCATGCAGTGAATCCAACTCACCACCAAGTAGTGATAATTTGACAACTCTGCCCCTCTCTATACCCAAGAGTCCAGAAAAAAATGGCTTCAGGTCAGATGATACAAAAACAAAGTCGATTATCAACTTTTGACCCAAGGAGCTCTGGTACCATGTACACTTGAGTTTCCTAATGTTCAAACAAGATGTTTGTTAGGGTAAATCCATGGCTTGCACAGAAATGCAATAACAATTCACCACTCAGTTTCAGGTGGGGGAGGCTGTTCCTTCCAACTACACCTCAACAGGTCACCTTCATTATTTCTCATATGTGTGTTGAAGTCCCCCAGTAGTACCATAGAATGAGTAGATGGCATTCTGCCAAACACACTGGCCACTTTATCTTAGAAAGCTGAGAACTCTGTACTCCCATTTGGTGCATAAATAACACTCAGTTTTCCTTTCTGCAACTATAAGCATCATTCAGGCAATCCACTCGTCCATAAGAAAGTGCTCCAACTGTACGACCTGCAGTCAGGAGCTTGTGAGTATCGACACACCTGCCTGAGGCTTATCACCTGCAGGAACACCAGAGTAAGAAAACAATCCCCAATTGAGACATCTGGTTCCTGAGCCTCTAATGTCTATAGAGAAAAGAATGACTATATCAACCTGGTACTTTTCCACCTCTTGCACCAGCTCCAGCTCCATCCCTCCACCAGTGAGGTGACATTCCACATTCCCAAAGCCAATTTCTATTGCTGAGTTTTTGTCTGCCTTGATCCATCCTGCAACAACCTGGAACTTTTGTGGAATCGCACTTAATGCCCATCCTTCACCTTGTGTGTGATGAACCCAAAGCTAATTCCACATTGTTATTTCAGGCTAAGCCCGGCCAGATTACGTGGATCATGCAGCCTTCAGGAAATCGTTGTCCCCGGGCCTGGCTCCAAAGGTGGGTACTGGAAGCCCCATATCAGGCATGCTACACAAGGTGTTATTTGTTGTACTCATGGGGTATTTTTGGACTATTCTTTGCCTGTCCCTTCGTCTCAGGGTTGTCTGCTATGGAAAACACTACCAGGAGCATAAAGCTCCTGAGGACATTGCTCTGAGGGTCACAGAGGCCCACAAATGCCACCACCAGGATAAAGTGATAGTCCATCTGGGGGATTACAGCTTTGAGCAAATGAATGAAATATAGGCACACATTTCTTAGGGACTGAAGACTTTAAACCTGTGCATATTCACGTATCATACCACAACACCAGTGCTGAAAACAAACTGTGTCCATAATGTTTGCATCTCTTTTAGGATTTAACTAATGGTTTTGCTGACCTAACTGTGTGTCAGTGAGGAAATGAATAGGGTTACAGCTGTGGAGTGTTGGGTAATTGTGTGTTATGTAAAGCCTGAACTCATGTCACTGATCACCTCCGGGAGCATTCAGCGCTGACTTTCCAGGGAGGATAAGATTGGCAGTCATTGCTGACTATAATGTAAATTCAGCATGTTAACTCCTGACATAACTTTTTATGTGGACTGCACAGGAAAACAGTTAGCTTTTAAGACAGTTATGTATAAAAAATAAATATACAATTTTAGCTGAAGACATAAATCAAAATTTTAACCACATTTATTTCTTACTTTCACTCTATTATGAATGTTGATAACTGTGAAGGTGGACATAGTTAGGGTGGTTGACGGTTATGGTAATGTGATTGAACATACAGAAATATGCAGAGTCATGGAAGAAGAAAAAAGGCAAGGTCTTGACAGGAATATGTAGTGACGGAGACTTGAAAAATAAAACAGTAAGGAATAATGACCGCATAGATTAACAACTACAGGAGAAGAAAAAAGGTCTACAGAGTGCCATGTGGTCATGTGGTGGTATAGGGAGGGAGATGGGGGGTGCAAGGGAGGTGCAAGGACACCAGGCCAGAAGGATAGTGAAATGGAAACGTCAAGAGAGGTGTGTTGTCTGACATAAAAAATGTCTGGACCCTTTATCTTCTCTTCATTATTTCATCCCACATTAAATTATCAATACATGAATCTATTATTTCCTCTTCTTTCCCTTTCAATCTCAGCTCCTTTGTATGTAATTCCTCCCTTCCGATCTGTACTTCTGCGAGCCCGGATGTGGTTCATCTCTAAGTACATCTCAGCATGAGTGGACACATATGTGGCCGCATGTGCTTGTCAGGAGCCATGCGTCATTGTACAGGTGAGCCCACGGTGAGCGCAGTGGTGCATCTGTTTGTCAGCGTTGCAGGCCGAGCGTGTGGCTGCATGTGTGTCCATCCTCTAAGTAGGTCAGCGTCACATGGCACAGCACGCTGACTCAGAGAAGATAAACAAATCTACGTCGCCATGGCAGCTCCTTGTGCGTTACTCATCCTTTGCATGGGTGGCAGTACGGTGAGCCAGGACGAGGGCAGCACATCTCAAATCACTACACATAAATGATGTCTTTTCTGTGATCAGTACAGTAACTCTGTGACTCCAACACAACAAGTGAACTTGTACTTTGAATTGTTCAGGCATTGCCCAAATGTATATTGTAAATAAAAGCCTGTTTTATAACAAATAAAGTGAAAATGAATTATCCTGAGAAGACTCTATGAAGAGCTGGGTGGTTGATGCTCAAGAATGTGCTTGTAGTTGGATCTGATTTAAAACAATGAGATAACCCTTGTTCTATCCATGTCTACTGTGCACATGTGTTCACTGTAACAAATGCAGATGTGAAGGCATTATTCCTAGAAAACCTGTCCCCAACACCAAGCAGTGGCCCCACTGTTTCTGGTGCTGGAATGCTGAAAACTGTGTACATTTTTTGTTTTCCAACCTTGAAACTGCACAGCTGGACCAAGTACCTTACTACATGACCTCTGTGTGGACCACCTGACCTACAGCAGTGGTCATTTTGTATTCCAGTCCATCCATAAACTTCCCTCAAACTAAACGTTCTCTCTTTGTTGTCTTCATTTCAGACACTGTTTGGCATTTACTGCAAAGCACGTTTCCCCATATGCTCCTGGGGAGGGGATGAGGTCACATGCTCCTAACAGAGTGACAGCCCAAGGTTCTGAAGAACCTTCCAGTTCATGGAAAAATGGGAAAGTGAGTGCAGCAGAAGACACATGGGATTGTGGCAGAAAACCGTTATTAGTTGTTTCTGTGACTTAATGACACTTGATGTCCAAATCTGTTGAGCCGCCAGGCTTTTCCATTGAGGCTCACTCAAATGAGGTATGTTTGCTGGAAAGGAAAAGCCTTATTAGTCACAGATAGCAACCAGTGCAAAACACATACAGAGAGGAAAAACTGTTAAAAAGTTGGCAGAAAAGAGAAAAGAGCATGCATGAAGATACTGTTCTATAATTGAGAATAGAACAATCCACCACATTCGGAATTAACTGTCCAGTTTACTCAAATTAGTATTCATATTGATGGTCTTCATTCTTCCATCTATCCATCTATCAGTCCATTACCCAACTGCTTATCCTCTACAGGGTTTTGGGTTACCTGAGGCCTATCCCAGACAGTGTAGGGTGTAAAGTGAGTTACACCCTGGACAGGGTGCCAACTCATCACAGCATAGTCTTCATTATTCTTCTATAATTCTTCAGAATAAATACAAAAGAGGCTACTGTTAACTAATTATCTTTCTTTGGCCTTTTTGGGGTATGAAAATGTGCTCTTGTCCAAACAGAATCTGTAGATGCCTGTTGTGATTGTCTAAAATGAGTCACTTTCTTGGAGTGTTGGGGAACTGCGTAAACTGCAGGAGGATTGTGGGAGGCCACAGATGCAATTGTCATTTGTAATTGGTTAATTGTGGTCCAAATATTCATGTGTCATTCTGAATATTTCACAATTCAGTGAACAGTACGGCGCACAGAAGGAGGAAGACTAACAATGGTAATGACAATATTGATCCTGTTGAATAATACACGTACAAATATGAACTGCAGACCCACAACTATTTCATTACAGTGACTGATGAGACAGCTGCATGTCAGATTCTGCGTGTGTTTCAGATTGATTTTAAGAAGGTTTTAAAATAAAAATATAATTCATTATTATGTGTTTTGACATATTTAAACTAATTAAAATTTAAGACAGCTATTAGCACTAAGGTGGACAAACACAAAAAAACACATACACACACACACACATACAAAAACTAAACGTTAATTAAATTGCTTGCTTCTGTTCAACAGTTCTGCGTAATGTAATGATTTCAATTCCATGTTATTTTAGGAGTGAATATAGTAATTTTCCCACAATTACATGAGATTTGGGGGAGGGCAGCGCACATGTGGTACAAATCATCTCTGACTGTAGTTGTGATGCATAGAGCGTCTAACCAACCAAATGTCTGCTTGAACACAATTTCCAAACCCTGGTTTTTGCAGCAGTAAGTGGGTCAAAATAGCCTTAAGAAGTCTTTGGCATTGTAAAAAATGGCATCACGAAGGAAGTGTGGTTGAAAGACGAGTAGTGGTGGCATACTGACCTATTGATCTGCGTGTGGAGGAGGAGGGGCATGGAGGGGTCAAACTAGATTACAGCCCCAAAGAGAAGCACAGGACTGGGGGATTAGTGGGCATTTGAAAGAGGAGAAGAGAGAGGGATTAGCAGGATGAGCGAAAGGAGTGGGGAGCGGATTATGGTACCGAGAACGGGATCCCAAAATAATCCCCCTGGTCCACTAGGCTTTATCTACTGCTCAGGAGACGGGGGGCACTTTGGCAGTTCGGCTTTTGTTTACCTACAACCCTTGCCACTGCAGCATCATTCTGACTCCCCTATTCTTGCCCGTGTCTGACGTTTTCTCCACTTGATCGATCCACCTGTGCCTTCTTCGCTCTGCCTTTGGGCTGTTCATGTGAGATGCCGATGTCTGCAAGTTCTGGTGATGTGAAGCACCTCATCTTCATCCTGTTTCCTTTCTCTCACAGTGCTTCAGTAACTTGGACGTTGTATAAGATTAGGGGTCAGGGGTCAGAGATTATTTCTGTGAACATTGTATATAGACAAGATTTTAAAGGAGACTCAAGGTACAAACAAGGGAGAAAGGAAATTGAAGGAAGAACACTGGAAAAGCAGGAAATGATCAAATGGAAAGAGGAAAAGAAAGCAAAAAAATCTTTTAACATCCCTTTTTATCGGTTTAATGTGTACCTGACTGGTCAGCCGTATCATTTTTGTTACTAACATCATTATTATTCTTGTTTTACTATTAGTAGTTTCATCACAATCTAAACCGAGATAAAGGCACAAGGTAGAGGTACCTAAATTGTGGTATCTGTAGACATTACCTTGTGGATGAGCTGGAGATCCCTGAGACAGAGAATTAAACGAGATGTAGGTTAAGGTGGAGGAGTGCGCCATACAAATGCAAGCAGAGAAACAAGAAAAACGAAGGTCATTCACCAAAGAATACATGGCATGAGAAATAATCAAAATAAAAGCCCAACAAAGCACAGCAAATGCAAGCCAGAGTAAAAATGGGGGGGAGACATCACGGGGGCTAGCTACTGCTCTAGTAACCTACTTACAGTAATCACTCTTCTCCTCGTTTCCCATCTTTTAAGCCATCAAGAACATTACATCACACTGCGTTTTCAGTGCCGTAATTTCTTTCAGCAATGCACATTCAGGAAAACAAACCCACTATGTCTTTTTTACTTTCAAATGCTTGTTTTCTACTTCATTCATGCACACATCTAACCACAATGAGCTACATCAAACCATTGTAATGTGATTAGTATCTGTCAGAAAAGCCACAAAACATATGCAGATGTAATGTCAGCAGACATTGCTGATAAAGAAAATGTGTGTGTGTGTGTGTGTGTGTGTGTGTGTGTGTGTGCACATATGTGTGTTACTCTTGCCAACGATAATTACATTTGAAAAAAAAAATCATTTACAATAATTGTGGGTTTCATTTTCATGCACATTTTCAGAAAACCTTATAGTTTTACAGCCTGTTAAACTACCTCAATGAGGATAGTGAAAGACCATGCTATATTATTGCATTTTTCCTCCATTATCTAGTAGTCCAGACACAGCAGTCACCTCATCATTATGGAAGTTGCCAATATATTTCTTCAGCTCACATTATTTCCAGTGAATTGTAATATTACACATCATGAAAGGTCAGCTGTAGATTACGCTGTCTTCTGGAGTTAGTTGGCTAGTCAATTCAGGTACTGTTATTTGCTTTGAAATGCGTCAAGGTGCAAACTCTATACATTTGTTGCTGTGACTCATACATAAAACCGTATTATACAGTGCTTGAAATTAAAATATTAGAATGTTTAGTGTTGTTTCACTTCTAAAATAAAATCACTGCGGCCTTTTGTTACTGTTTTTATTGTTTATGATGGGATACGGTGTTGTTACTTTCAAGGTATAATATCGCTGTGAAATTGTTGGGGGAAATTATTCAGAATTCATACCCGTACAAGTCTTTAAAATAAATAGTATTTTTAGAAAATTTCACAAAATCAGAAATTTTTATAAAGCCGAATAAAACCAGAACAGAACCCACGGGTCAGATTTCAATTGATTCAGAGTTAGAAGACAGAGGCTTTTATATTTTATGAACCGTTCAATCAGTGCTAGTTTAGTATTTTAGGTATTGATATGTCAGCGCAGAGGAACCCCACATGGTTGAAATGGCTTGGGAATAATTGCCGCGAAAGTGCTATGACACACTGCCACACTTTCCCACGCACTTATATCCTCCTTAAGCGCGTGGAAGTGCGCGCGCCGCATCCCAAGGCTCGAGGCGGGCCACTGAAGCAAGATCATGTGAGAGTCCACGCGACGAAAGTAGGTTACAGCGCGGGGAGGGAAAAGAGAGAGTGCGAGGAAAAGCGGCGCAGCGATCGGAGCGCACTGCTGTGTGCCGTACTGTACAGGAGTAAGACGGACAAAACTGTCAGCACTTTGACATTTTCTTGCGTTTAGCTGTGGAGAGCATTTAAAAGACATATGAGGGTTTGCTTTTATTTTAATATTTTTTATAAGTCTCCTTTGGGGAGCTGTATTAATTATTCTTGTTTTTAACAGTTTTATTTTCATGGTTTCGAGTTGTGTGACTGGAAAGATAACTAAGAAAATGAGAGGTGAGTCAATGTAACTTTTTAAAATATGCAGAACAATTTTTGCATGCGTTTGGTGTACATGAATTATAAGAAGCGATAAGTTTGTCAAGATCCAGCTTGTTTTGCGGTTACTGAGGTGATATTTGTGTGCAAAATTGCTTTTCCATCTTATGTATTTGGGCTGTGCACGAACTGTTAGTTGTTTACGTCTATTACTTGGCTTATGCAGACTGTTGGTGCAAGCGACGATACAATTTGTCCAAGTTTTCCGATAGCAACAGCGAGTGTAGGAAACTGTACTTCCAGTTCGATAGGACTGCGCCCATTGTCTAAAATAAAATCTGCGTGTTATGTTTTAAGGTATTTTCTTTTCGTTAACTTTTAAATAAACTGGTAGTTCTTCATATGCTTATAAGGGGGAAACGATAGTGTATTTCTGTCGCTCCTAGCATGAAACTTGACTGTGTTATGTAGGGGGTCGGGGGGGGGGGTTAATCATGAAAGTGACAACATACAGTAAATCATTTAAAAGATAGGCTGGCTACATAATTATAACGCTGTATTGTTTGTACTAATCGCAGTAATACTTGTCGATTAGTACAAATTATTAACAATCAGTATTTGTCTTTATTAAATTGTTCAAATTACTTTATAATTTACAAGTGGGGTGGTAAATTGTTTAAAATTATCTGTTGATAAAATTCTTGACGTTGTTGTTATTTAGTGGTTAATATGGTGGCGCGAGGGCCGGCGTTAATCCGGGCGCGCATGAGTGTTGTTGTTTTCACAATCCCAGCATGGCCGGCTGTGTGCGGCAGAGGGAGAGCTGGCTCTTCCATTGACCCAGTTCTGTCACTGAGGATTACACAGCATTTAGATGGGCGTGAGGGAACGATGTAATGCGATGGGACGGTGGAGTCGTCAGGAGGCGGGCCGTATACCGGTGACCGTGGTACTCTGATTTTAATCAGAGATACAGGTGTCGATTCACGTTCTTTAAATTTCGCAGAAGGTTTACTAATTAAAGTAGTTCATGTGCGATTTATGTCGGAGTAGCTACAAAGGATTGAATGCAAATTTTAACCTTGTCGTAGTTAAATAAATAAAGTGACCGGAGGTCTGGATAGATGATTACAGCGATCAATCCAGAAATCGATGTGTAAAAAAAAAAATATATATATTATTGTACAGGTCAATTTCTATATGCAATGCATAGTATTAATTCTCTGTATTAAAGCCTACATTGCATAAAAGACAGTATTTCGTTTTGAGTTTATGTAGATGCTTTTGACAGTCACATAAAAAACCTGTCATTTCAAAGACTTCAAAAGGCAGCAAACTTGGGAGGTTGTGATACTGAGCAGAGAAGCTGATGATGATGAAGTCCGTCTTTCTGGTTGAGACCAGCTAAGGGGAAGTTTTCTTAAGTCTTAGTGCACAAGTTGCTCTAACTGCCTAGCTAAATCTTGTACGTTTTTACACCTATGTGCAGTTTATGTTGTCGCTCTTTCCTTCTGCTCTCCAGTATATTTACAGTGTATCCTTAAACTCTGCCGTTAGGCAGTAGCACTTGCGAGCTGTGCTGTGGTGCTAGTGTTCCGAGCAGGCAGGACCCGGCCTGTCACACAGAACAGGCAGAGGCACAGCCACTCAAGCCTGAGTTGTGCTCCTGAGCGGAGAGCATGAACAGGGAGCTTCTGGAATGGCTAACAGTTCAACTGGCAGGCAGGCTTAGAGTCAGCTGATCCGTTACCGGGTGTCAGATGAAGCTCTCCGTGCCATGTGACGTGACTGATTGCTTGCAATGTGTATGCTAACACTGGCCAAATGTCAGATCACCCCAACAGCAAAACAACTGCAGGGTTTTGCTAGTGCACCTGTGTCAGTAGTGCACCATGTCCCCAGACGCTCCTGTTTACTCTGCCCAGGTTAGCACCACTGACTTACTGTCTGAGCCACACTGAAAGCGACAGCCCTTTAAAATCATTATATTGTGTCTGCATGTGGAGCTGAGCACAAAGGTCTGACTCCTGGAAAATTTGACAGCTGTCAGACCACAGACAGGGAACTTGGGCTGACACGCGTCCCGACTGTGATCCAGCAGTAGCTGTGGGCACAGAAAAGACGACACAATATATTTCCATACTGCTGGAATTGTGGACTCTGCCATTTTGCAAGTTTCTTGGTGAACCAGATAATTTTTTTTCCATAGTATGAAGGCTATGAACTACAGAGATTTTTATATATATATGAAATTATTCATACTTGTGCATCAAACACCAAACACTAAACTGTCTTCCTTAACGAAATTGAAAATTATAGAGTAAATCTCTGTTTTTTAAAATGCTTTATAAATCAAAAGACAATTCTGAAAACAATTAAACTGTCATTCTCAGTTTGTTGCGAGGGAGTAATTTTTTAAGATACTCTTTTAAAGTTATATTGGCAGGTAGATATTTTTAGATTAACCAGTAGGCATACATAGTGCAGTACATTCCCTTTTACAGTGACACCTTTCTTCCCTGTGCTGCTAGTTGCTAACAACTGTGTCCCTGCATGCACTTGAAAGACCATGAATTGTTTTAACGGTCTTCGTTGTACCATCTAACCTGGGCATGCAGTTTGGTCAGACCTAGATGTGGCACAAATGCCTCTGTTCACAAAGGCAGTTAAAAAAAGGTCAGTGTGCACCTCACGAAGGTGGGTAAAGGGCTCTGGAAGGCCTTCGTAATCTACGTCACAGTGAATAAGGAAAGAGTCTCCACTGACAGGGTACGGCTGGGCTCAGGTGCACGCTCTGCAGCAAAGACCATAGAGCACAAGACCAGCATGAAGTGTTCGTAATGCAAGGTTAAACACACAGCTTATTGTGCACGTACCAAATGCAGGGCAAACACAACCTTTGAACATTGCTAAGTCATTTGATTAGAGCAGATAAGTGGACAAAGCTGCAGAAACTGCCCTGGCTCTATCTCAAAGAAAATAACTTTTACCTGATTACAGTAATATAACCTGAATAGTAACGTGTCTCTGCTGACAGATACTGTGACCTAACCCTACTGACACAAATTATTGTAGGAAAATGTATTCATTACAGTTTAGGAAAAAACATGTAGGAAAATGTGCTGCAAATTAACCTACATAGGGAATAGATTTTTTTCTTTTTTGGGTAGTTGTTGACTTTGCCTGTTTTCATTGTTTTTCCATTTATTTTGCGATGTATTCATTCATAGTTTCAAAGTTAAATTGAAGAGTGTTCATTCCAAAAATATGGCCTCAGGATATTAATAATAAAGACTATTTTAAAATATGCTTTTTTTGTTGATTAAAAAAAAAAAAAAAAAACGTAAATGAGATGATGTAATTCAGCGTGCCTGTCTAAGGCATTTAGTCCAAGTAGATTTAAAACCGATTTGTTTTTTTTCCTCCACAAACACTAAGACATGCTTTTTAAAGGAACAGCTGAAATGGCTAAATGTATGTTTGTCAGTGTGTCCTCCAGGAACACACCTGTTGACTTGATGCACTCAGCTTGTGAATTCCTGTCACTTCAAAAGAAAGCTAGGTGCAGAGGTGTCCAGATTGCTGTCAAGTACATCTTTTTTAATTGGTACTAGTTTGAACTCTCATTGTTTATGGACTTGTGTATATATTTTCGTGTTGTTTCCAATATTTTATTTGCTTGTTGTTTTGGTTATATATAGATGTTACACACACACACTAGTAGACATCTATTATTACCTGCCTTCACAATTATATCCCATTATGTATGTGTGCATGCAGAGTAGCAAACATAGCCTGTATACTTAAGAGAAAAATAATAAATTAGGCATGCAAAGTTTATGTAATTCTTGCTTGTTAGAGCTCATTTGTAACCAAGGTCTTGGCTGTCCTCTGTGTCACTGCAGGCTGTATTAAAAATAGTTTTATGGGAGTGCTCAGAGACAGCTGAAATTGCAGTCACATATCACTCATACTGCAATATCTTATGAGTGAGTATAAATTACAGGGTAGTACTACAACGTATGTTTGTAATTTTAGTTCCTTTCCTCGACACCTTAGTAGTCGCCTTATGCAGAGCCTGTATTCTGTTATGACTTGTTTCAGATGTTATGACAAACATATTGGATTTTGTGGTTAACTGCTATGCCAAAAATGTCTTAAGATCAATTTAGGTGAGCTGAAAGAAGCCTCAAATATATTCTCAGTGCTGATTTAGGTCTACCTTAAAACCACACCAAAAAAAAAAAAAAAAAAAAAAATAAATAAGATTAATTTCAATGATATGCCACCACCCACAGTCATCCCACTTTTTAAGTGGGAAAGTTTGTAAGTGGAACACCTTTTCCA
>JABJVR010000029.1:2290432-2308892 GCA_025773905.1 Chitala chitala
CTGCTATGCCAAAAATTTATTAATATCAATTTCGGTGAGCTGAAATAAGCCTAAAATATATTCTCAGTGCTTATTTAGGTCTACCTTAAAACCACACCAAAAAAAAAAAAAAAAAAAAAAGAAATCAGATTAATGTCCTTGCTATGCCACCACCCACAGTCCTCCCTCTTGTTCAGTGGGAAAGTGTGTCAGTGGAACAGCTTGTCCACCAGAGCCTGACTGTGTTGCAGCTGAGCGACGTCCAAAGTGGCAAGTTAGCAACAAAGTTATGCACACAGAAGCCAATGAGAAGAGAAGAGGGGAGAGAGGGGAGGGAGGGAGGAGGCTCGTCACCGCGTTGCTAGGGTGACCTCCCTTGAATGAGTGTGTTCGTGGAATGCAACCAGACGGCAGTTATATAACACAAGAAAGGTGGGGGTGACGGGGGACAGGCCAACACAGAAAGAGAGAGGGAGAGGGAGAGGAAAGGCTGATTTCCATTCCATTTAATAATTTATTTTCCTTTTTCCATTTAATGAGTCAGTGGGTATTATATGCATCAGAAAGTCTCAGGTATGCAGCTTACATTTTTAGTTTTCTCAAAGTCCATGTTTGAAGGGCCATTCTGGGTGCTTGTTATTAACCAGACTGTGGTCTCAGCATGTTCTAACCCGATTCTCTTTGCATTTGATTGATGACGCATTAAGTAGACAGTGGCTTCAGTGGGGCGGTTAACAGAGAGTGAGTTGTTTCCCGATGAGCTGCTAAATTGTGTTTCATTCTGTTGCTATAAATTAAATGTTACCTAACATCTGGCGTCACAAAGCCGTAGCTGTTAAAGTAAAGGCACCACAGTCTCCCTCTTTAACACAGCCACAACCCAGATGATGACCTGAGCAGATTAAACATTGTAGCGTCACCCTTTTGTATTTGAGCTGCTGTCGTGGCACACAAGGTGCCTTGCTATTATGACATGTGCAAATGAAGAGAATGGGTTCACTCTTGCTGGAGAGAGTGGAAGTGTTAAGAGTTGTTTTCCTGTTTTTTTAACTTTTTCACTTATGTAAGACTTCAGTCTGATGCATTTCAGTGTGTAGACATTGATCTCTACTGTGTGAATGTGCGATTCTATTTCAGTTTATTAATGAAGGTCATCAAGGCCTTGGCTTACTTAAACTCCAGCTCCCTTTTCACTGGTAGTTATTATGCCTATGCGTCTGTTCTCCCTGCTTACGTAACCGCTTTAATTCCCTGGGAAATCTTTCCCGAATGCCATTTGCTTTTGATTGTATTTTTTATGTATTCATATTTAATGTCACATACAGTGAATTTGAGTGCAAAAGCATTTGACCTGTATTGACGTCTAGTATTTTTGACGTCTAGCATTTCTAGGGACGTTACAGAGGGGGAGCAGCCTCGCCTTGTTTGTTATGCAGTTGGTGAAGGAGAGTTCTCTCCCTGCAGTGTGAGGAATGCATTGTCATTGTCTCACCTCATTTTGCCTCCAGCTCAAATTGAGGTAATCCCATGTAAGATCTGTGGGGACAAGTCATCTGGAATCCACTATGGAGTCATCACCTGCGAAGGCTGCAAGGTGAGACTCTTCAGCACACTTCACATGCATGGTCGCGCATGCACGAGCACCCCTGTCCACCGTTCCCAGAAAAAGTGCTGTGTTAATGTTTACAGAACACAGCAGTGTTTCCTGCCCTCCCTCCGCAGCTTAATTAACCGTCCCCCGCTGGGCGCTCTCCACACAGGGATTCTTCCGACGCAGTCAGCAGAACAACGCCATGTACTCTTGCTCCCGGCAGAGGAACTGTCTGATTGACAGAACCAACAGGAATCGGTGCCAGCACTGCCGCCTGCAGAAGTGCCTGGCACTGGGAATGAGCCGTGATGGTGAGAGCAGTAGAGCGCAGTCAGAAACCCATCTGTGCCACACTGTGCAATGAACCAGGCAACAGAGCACAGTCAAACAGACATCTGTGTTACACTGTGCAATGAGCCAGACCACAGAGCACAGAAACACATCTGTGCCACACTGTGCAATAAGCCTGGCCGCAGAGCAAAGTCAAACAGACATCTGTGTTACATTGTGTGACGAGCCAGGCCACAGAGTACAGTCAGAAACACATCTGTGCCACATTGTGTGATGAGCCAGGCCACAGAGTACAGAAACACATCTGTGCCACAGTGTGATGAGCCAGGCCACAGAGTACAGTCAGAAACACATCTGTGCCACACTGTGTGATGAGCCAGGCCACAGAGTACAGAAACACATCTGTGTCACACTCTGTGATGAGCCAGACCTCAGAGCACAGTCAGAAACACATCTGTGCCACACTGTGTGATGAGCCAGGCCACAGAGTACAGAAATACATCTGTGTCACACCGATCATGTATGTAGTGGACATGCATCATTCTTTTTCCACCTGCAGCTGTTAAGTTTGGGCGCATGTCTAAGAAACAGCGCGACAGCCTGTACGCCGAGGTGCAGAAGCATCAGCAATCACAGGAGCACGGAGGGGTGTGTGAGGAGCGTGGCAGTGCCCGGGAAGAGGGCAGCGAGGGCGGAGGCCACAGCAGGACCTATAGCAGGGGCTCGAGCTCGGTCCTCAGCGACCTCGACGACATCGCCACTCTTCCCGATGGGCTGCTCTTCGACCTGCCGCTCACGCCCGAGGACGCCGGGGACTACTGCACCTTGGAGCTGCTGGGAGGCAGCGGGGGCAGCAGCTCCTCCTCACAGAGCTCACCCGAGCAGAGCAGCCTGGACTTCGCCGACGGCGGACACGTCAAGCTAGAGTACCAGCTGCTGCACGAGCCCGGCCTCTTCTCGCATTCCATCCTCAGCAGCTTACCCGACGGCTGCTCCCTGCTGGAGATAGGTGGGTCCACGTTCTCCACCAGGAGTTCCGTGACGGCCCTGGGCGCAGTGCACTCCATGCTGGCCGACTTGTCTCCTAGTTTAGTGAAACCTGCATCTACAGCTCTTCTTCATACAAACGTGATTTTATCGAGTTTGTTCTGCCACAAATTGCGGTGTGTGTTTTTTTGTTTTCCCGGGCGTTTTCCAAACCACGACATTGGGAGGTGTGCACAGAGTAACGCTTCATTTTCCGAGCACGCTATTTTTTTCTCACAATATTTTTGTGTAAAGAGAGATATGAAGACGCGTAATCAAATATGACAAAGAACAGAGCGGGTCATTTTTATGTGCGACTGTTCCAAATATAAACACTTTCTCTGGTGATATTCCATCAATCCACACGTTATGCTGAATTGCCTTTGTGCTGCCCCTGCAAATAAGGTTGTCTGTCCCTTTCCAGAACGCATAACGCAGAGCGTGGTGAAATCTCACCTGGAGACATGTCAATACAGCACCGAGGAGCTCAAGAGAGTAATGTGGACCCAGTACACCCCTGAGGAGATGCGCACCTACCAGAACAAGGTCATCACACTCATTTTCTTGTTGAAACACTGCAGTGCTATTTCAGTGTTACAGCTTTTTATGGTGTGCCTGTACTAATAAAAGCAAAAAGAAGACACATAATTATAGAAAATAAACTCTTTTCATGGAAGGAACACAATATGAAATCTGTTGCTAGGCGCTGGACACAAGCAGGCAGTTAACAGCAGTGGTGAAATATCTAAATGCAGTGTGAACAGACTGATACAACATTATTTACATTTACATAAACTCAGTTGTGTTTCTTTAAAATTTTATAGTACATAATAATTAGAATGTTTTTATTCCCGAAAGGAAATTACTTCTATTATTTAATAAGTACACGTGGTACCTGGGAGACTTTTGCATTCCAACCTAATGTTCTACCTATTGAGCCACCAGGCTGCTAATGAATATAAATGACCATTATTTTAATAATTTTCTCAATCTTAAACAGTCTGCCTGCTTGTGTACATCTGTTTCCAGTCAGCTAATGATCATATACAAGTTATCCTAACAATAAATTACTGCCTGGTTCTAGAGATAGATGTTTCCTAAATAATGAACCATGCTCTACAAGAGATTGGTGATACTGCGGACTCATGCACACTTGCATTTGTTTTTCAGTCTGCTGAGGTAATGTGGCAGCAGTGTGCCCTCCAGATTACCAATGCCATCCAATATGTGGTGGAATTTGCCAAGCATATAGCCGGCTTCATGGACCTGTGTCAAAACGACCAGATCATTCTCCTTAAAGCAGGTCGGTGTCAATGAAAAAAAGCAGTTCCTTATTATATAATGGTTTGAAACCTACATTTGGCTAAATGTCTGTAATAGTTAAATACATAGACATCCAAGGCTTCTGTAACTGTAGTTGAATGTTTCATGTTTCTCGTTTTCAGCACCATGTGTTGTTAAAATCCTACCTCTTGGTGCTCTCTTGCCTCTGTTTTGTAATGGTTTGTCTGAACCCCACTTCCTCCAGGCTGCCTGGACATCCTATTGATCCGCATGTGTCGGGCCTATAACCCCGTCAGTAATACTCTGCTCTTCGACGGCAAACACGCCAGTGCCCAGCTCTTCAAGACTCTCGGTGAGACTCAGTGCCAAACCTAGTAGCTGAATGCTTACACTGTGAAAATTATGAAAAGACGCTAGGATTGTAATACAGCATATTTTATTCCTTATTATAAATAATTTGTAAATTTAATCCGGGATAAAATATTGCTTCTCGACGATCAGGAATCAGAGTAGTCATCTCTTTGTGATCATTTGATGACCCCACTCGGTGCCAGCGTGCATGGCCATCAGCAGAAGGTGGTCTGTTGTGGTGAAGGTGTAAAGGCTGCAGGAGTTGCAGCCATACCAGGCAGCTGGCAGCACAACAGAAGGAAAGGCGAGGTCGTGGCATGGAGCAGAGCATCTCCGTCACACAGATGCAGGTCTGTAGACTCATGCAGCTGTGCTCCTTTGCCGCTGCAGGATGCGATGACCTTGTCACTGCTGTATACGAGCTGGCCAAGAGCCTGTGCCGTCTGCAGCTCACTGAGGAGGAGATGGCCCTCTTCAGTGCTGCCGTCCTCTTCTCCCCAGGTGGGTCTTGCACACGAGAACACCGCCGACATTGGAACAGCAGCCCCAGGAGCCCTGTTCACCCTGAAGTTCGCACAGGCTGCTTCTTAGGCTTAACCACTTCCTAATTTGTTCCAGACCGGCCGTGGTTGACTGATTCGCAGCAGGTGCAGAAACTGCAAGAGCGGGTCTACGTTGCACTGCAGCACTGTCTCCGCCGCGGCGGAGGTGGCGAGGAAAAACTGGCCAAGGTACTGTGCCCACATTCAGTATTTCACTTTAAATTCAGCCACAAAGCCAGGGTGTTTGAAAAGGATTTTATAAGAGTAGGATGCCTTGTTGCACAAAATGGCCAATGCTCAGCTTTTCTTCTTCCTGCTGTGGCCTTTTTGTCTTAGATGGTGTCTAAGCTGCCAATGATGAAGTCCATCTGCAACCTTCACATCGACAAGTTGGAGTTTGTCCGTCTCGTTCATCCAGAAACGGCGTACAGTTTCCCGCCTCTTTACAAGGAGGTGTTTGGCAGTGAGATCGCCTTCCCAGACTCCACTGTCAGCTAAGCCCTTTTACACAAAGAGACAAAATAACAGTGGAAAGGGTAGATTGCATAGAGACAAACAAACATTGGGAGGACTATGGAAACCCAAGGAAAAACCAGCAGCCGGACAGCAATCGTGCACAGAACACTTTACCAAACAGCCACACACTGCTCCCACTTGTGGCCCTCCTCTGTGCCGAGTATGCTGCACTGTAGAGTGAGCTGCTGCAAGTTCCATAAACGTCGTTTTCCCGGTGTTCAGTAATGTCCTACATGCCGTCTTGCTGGTAAGAGAAAGCAGGGTGGCGTGCAAATCAATGTTTCCCGACTCGCTTTGTACGAGACGTGCTCGGTGCTGTGGTGTTCTGTGGTGCTACTTTGTCCTCT
The DNA here is from genome assembly GCA_025773905.1 of Chitala chitala. Classification (NCBI taxonomy): domain Eukaryota; kingdom Metazoa; phylum Chordata; class Actinopteri; order Osteoglossiformes; family Notopteridae; genus Chitala; species Chitala chitala. The sequence goes on from JABJVR010000029.1 coordinate 2,296,360, forward strand.
GAACTCTCCACGCTCCCTCCCGTGCAATCAGTACATGAATGTACCCCAGAGATGTGTAGCACCGTCCCCAGCGTGTCACAGAATGTACACGCGTGTACAGTGCGTCCCCAAGAGGTGCGCGTCTTCACGCCCACTTGTCTCACTGTATCGTCCAGGACTTCTTGTCTGTCTTGTTATTCACGGTCCTCGCTTTGGTGTTTTTGTCCTCTGATCAAACCATGTTAAGGGACCAAGTTTAAACAGTGGTTGCCACCAGCGGGTGTTTGCATATGACGGCCGACTCAGTGATTGGCTGTCATGCGTGAGCGCCTGTTAGCTCGTATCGTATAAACAGGATGGGTGGCAGCCCCCGCTTAGCACATGCATGTGTGCAGTACTGGAGCAGCAGCTTTTTGAGATGCAATAGGCGACCTCAGTCCCACATCCCTTTCCCTTTTAAATGCCACTAACAGAAAGAAACTTATTTTGAAATACTCCTTTTTTTTATTTTTATTTTTATTTATTCACACCTGTGTAAGTACACATTGGTCAGAAAGTATAGAAAAATTAGGAAATGTTGAAAGGATACCCCAGAGGCTGAAGGATGTGTTTTTGTTGTTGAGAGATTTATGGGAGAAGCTGAAGGGAGGAGCTGCACTGGTCACCTACGGATGGCCTGACGATACTCCCAGCAGATGTCCTACCTGGACATTAGTAGAGGCAACACTGACAGCAGGAGACTGCAAATGGACTGAGCACTTAAACTGAGAGACATCTTTAGGTGATTTTGGAGATGTTTCTGCTGCCTTTGCCTCTTCTCTCAAGGTTCTCAGGATTTCCGTTTTAAACGCTACAGACTGCCCTTTAAAGAAGCCTCAGAGGCCATCGGAAGGCTCACTTCTGTAGCCTGTGTGGAGAGCTTAGTGTCGGTGCATCTTGGACGCTTCGGGAAAAAGTGGCTGTCAGACGGGTCAAGCACCAATGCAGGTTCCACATATTTAGATAATGTATTGCACCTGTTAGCGAGCTGCTTCAGTTCTGTGCAAGCCTTGGTCATGGACTCCAAATGGAGGGAGAGGATCAGCAGGACCAGGCAGCCAAGGAGAAAAAACACCAGCCAGCGCTGCTATCAGAGTGAAACTGAGGGCATAACTTAGTGGGGGGGGGGGGGGCTGGTGTGAGTCGGGATGAGTCTCGTTCAGGCAGCCCGAAGGCTGTGGACTAAAAAACTGCATTGTAAATCTTCAGTGGAGATCAGCATTGTAATCGTGTGTACGTGGTGTTCCCCTGTCCTCACCCAATTTCCTCTTCTCCTGCTTTCTCCATTCACTTTGACACAACTAAGGGTTGACAGAGCTATCAGCTACCCCCCTGAGTTAGGGATTTTTTAGCTATTTCTTGCATATGCTATTTCTAAAATTGCAGTGCAATAGAAATGGAAGGAAAATGTAAGGCAGATATGAATTTATTCTGTAATATACTGTGTAGTATTTCTCTTGTAACGAGTAGGAGTCAGCCTTACACTCCAGTCAGCATTTTTATGCCAGGACATTGTCTCTTTCCAACGGACAATAATTTCTAACTTTTACGATTAAACTAGAAGCAGTCCAAAGGTTGAAGTCTCCTTAAGGACATTTGTCAGGGTGTTTTGAGATTTTAAATACTGCCCGCTTGTCATGTTCCACTGCCCAAAAATTCATATGTGCAGTAGAAACAAGGAAGTATGGTTGTGTAATAAGTAAATTATAACTCAGACAATCATCCAAAATGCATTACACAATTTTTTAAAATCTACAACAATCTGTGCAACAATTTAGTCTGCACTGCAGGACCAATGTGGTGTTCCTAAGCTTTTTTTTTTTTTGTTTGTGTGGTAGGAGACGGGCATCTGCTTTTCTGGTGCCCGGCAGAACAGTGTCATAGCGGGACTGTGCAATATGTTTTCCATTCGTTCACGTACCCCAGTGCGTGCCCCACCCCCCTCTGCAGCTCAAGTTCACGTCTGGTCTCAGCAGTGCACATGAGTGTAGCATTAGCTCAGTTTGAGTAGCAACGCAGTCGGTGACACAAAACGGCACCTTTGTCAATATTCACTGCCATGAGGATTTATTCACATCTGAGGTAGAACCCCTCTGGTAATACATACTCAGGGAGATAGCTGGGCTCTCTGTCCTATGGTGTCTTCTTCAGTTAGCCTAGCAAGACACCGAATAGAACACCTTAAACCTTGATCACTGTGTACAGTATATGTTTTGTGAATGTTAATCACAGAAGTATCAAAGACTTTACCCTTTTCTGACATTGGTATTTCAAGCCTTTTGAGCCTGAATTGTAGAAGACAATAGGATCTAAATTATAAGTAAATAATTGGAAAATGGATCTATTCTTTGAGTCTGCTGTTGGTTTTGTTTTAATTTGATTGATCCTACTTATTCATATTTTCATTATTGTCTATTGTCTAGTGTTTTCCCTTTTGTCATGTTAAATTGCAATTATATTTTTTTAAAAAGAATAATGTTTTTTAAAAACACCAAAACTAGAGTAAATTTTTGGTCAAGATCCTTGTCCTAGAAGTTTATTTTGAAACACCGAGGTGAAAACTGTGTTTTATAACTCATCTCTGTTTAAAAACGTGACAGTCATATATGTATTATGTACAATCTGTGCATGTGCGTGTATATGTACCTTAAATGTATGTATACATGTGTATATATACACACATGCACATATTTAAAAGATATTTTACAAAAAATAGAAACTTTGAAATATATAATAAAACACTTGAAGAGTTATTGAACATGTTTGAAGTTACGTCATCATACAACAGGGACACTGTGTCTGGTTTTACGAATGTAATAAAGATCTTTTTACAGATGGTGAAAATTTGTGTGGCTGTGTGTGTGTATTTTTTCCAAATTAATTTAGAGAATTGTGTGTAGTGTTTTTAGTGTGATCATTACAAAACTGATTAACTGTAGTCAAAACTGAAAAAGTATAGATCAAAGGAAAATAGTAATGTACTCCCAGCCCATCTGAAAGTCCCGCACCAATTCTCCCAAATATCACCCAAGCACTCTAAAATACCAATATAACTATACACATGAGATTTTACTCTGATACTGGACATACTTCAAATGCAAATGACCTAATTATCAATCAATTAATAGGGTGTTTGAATAATCATGTTTGTATGCAGTTCACAGTTAAATGTTACACAAAGAACTGCACCACATTAGGAAATTCCATTTTCTAATATAAAAGTCATTACAAGCAGTGCAGACAACTTAAACAAAAGTTACTGTGTTCACCAATAGTGGCCTGGTGGCTCAATGGGTAGCCCTTCAGACTGGGCTGCAGGACTCTCATGGTTCAAATATTAGCCCAGCCAGGTGTGTCCCTGAGCAAGACACTCAAATGCTAGCTCCCACTGCTCCCCCCCCCAGGGGATGGGTTAAATGCAGAGAACAAATTTTATTGTTGTATGTACCCAATGACAATAAAGCTGCTGCTGCTTTTTCAATAAAAGAAATTACTTTTGGTATGTGGAATTTTGTTCTTGTTGCCTTTGTTTCGTTTCATATAACTTACAAAGTGAACACAAGACACAGAATTAACCAGAAACAGTGGATGTTATACTAACTAAAGGTATATTATTGTATTTATACTTGCACTTTTTAAAAATGCAGTTACGTATTTTGAATTTTTTGTTCAAATACCCAAATTTGACTATCATAAACTAAGAAATATTAAAGATGAGATTTAAGATTTCAGATGCCTATTTCCACTCTTGTATACTCTTTGGTTAAAGAATTCACAAGCATTTTTATGGTAACATAAAAAAAACGGTATTAACTCCTAAATTGTTAAATGAAAAATGTAAAGTATGAGACACGTACATTTGGGTAGCAATCTATGAAATATGACTTTGTGCTGAATAAAGTATCTACTTTAAGTTTGAACACCAGATTAGAGAACCTGACACTACAGAATATAGAAGCTCAAAGACCTTCTCTTCATACCATATTCAGCCTTGTGTTTATGCTCTGAGCTCTGCAAAGGTAGTCAGATTTATTAATATCACTGTTTCATATATTATATCTCTACAGCATCCTATATACATGACATTAAACTGAACAGCACTGAACACTTGGGGAGTGATCAGATGGAGTGTATTTTGTTATTGCTGCCAGTTTATGGGATTTAATGCAGTTGCCACAGTACCTGTCCTGAATAAGTGCACCAGTTCAATGTTAAAAATAATTTTGCTAAATATTTTGCAAAACACAATATTCCAGACATAGTCTAGTAGAACATGGTTATGCTAGAATCTGTATTTATGTCATATAAAGATAATTTATATCGTGGAGGCTTTGCAGTAACAAAAAACACGACAGTCTTCAACAGACACCTGTCTTTTGTCTAAAGAGTAATCAAGAACAGAAGTGTACTGAACTTCACACAACCTGTACAAAGCATGCGGATGAATAACAAGATCCTGACAGGTATTCTCCTGTGTTATCCTCCATTAACATAAGTGAAAGTGGGACTACAGGGTGTATGTGCTGAACAAAAGTGCAATCAGAAAATCTGTCTTAATTTAAATCAGAACGTAAAACAATGTTAACATGCTATGCTAAAATGTTAGCATAGCATGTTAACATCATAATTCAATATCTTGCAATTAAATATAATTCAGTCCCTTATGTTAGATAGTTGCTGTATGAATGATTACTGATTTTATTATTGGTACCTTTGTTCTATTTTGTTCTTGGAATCATCAGATTCTGGAGTGTTCAAAAGCATCAGGGAAAAAAACCTAATGATAAAACATTAGATATAATAGAGCTGGAGAGAGCTTCTCCCCAGACAAGAGCCTTAGCATCTTAATGTCCAACTTTGTACAGTGTATGACCACAGCCACAATGGCCATGGTTACATCTGATTTTATTTTCAGCATAATGGGCTGGCTGTGGACTCCAGAGACTGACATTAAATTAAGGATTTTTTTTAAACCAAATGGATACTTGTTAACACACCCCATCACTCGGACACCATCGTTTTCAGGGTCTGCACATTATGTCCATTGTCGGTGAAAGACCCAGAAACTGATTATTAGAAATATTCTTCTAAAGGGGCTTTCATATTCCCACTACAATTGTTCAATTTCCTGAATGGTTTCTATACGGCCATTGCCACAAGGGAACAACAACGTGCATATTACATTGGTAATGTTAGAAAATGTGTCGGCCAACTGAATTGTTGCAAGCAACATAAGGAGAGAGCAGCTTTATTTTAGCGGTATCAAAGACTTTATCATTCTGTGTTCTACCAAACCTCTCTACAACTCTGTTTCTTGACTCATTAATTATTGTATGTAAGTAATTGAACTATGTAAGCTGGTTACAAAAGGAAGAAAAAGATCCTTATAGAGTGATATGATTGTTAAAAACAGGGCCATTTTTATGCATAGGCCACATAGGTGGCTGCCTAGGGCGCCACCTCCAGGGAGGGCATCAAAGAGTAGAGGATATATTTATTTTTATTAGGAGGGAAGGGTGCTATTGAAGTTCTTGCCTAGGCCAACAAAATGGACAGAAACGCCCTGGTTAAAGGTCACCATATATTGTGTTTGGCAAGGTAAATGAAATTTTCCCCTTTAATATATTGTTTTACTTCATATTCAACCAACAGATGTTGAATCCAGCATATTTTTCCTTTAATCCTTTAATGGATTCATAGATTCTGTATCTTTTTAATCCACTCAAGCCTGTTGTTGTGTGTGTCCTTGTAAATGTATTTCTTATGCATTGCTGCACAGGCTAAAACAATGTTCAGCCAAAATGTGGCATTCATTTAAATTCAAATACCAGTTTTTTCCAATCTTCTGAAATTTGCAGTGTCATAGCAACTTAATAAACTAAAAGTAAGACATACAGAATATAAGATAAAACTATACATTTCAGTCTTTATTTCATACTAAGATTGAGTATTTGACTCAAAATATTCTCACAAGTAGGTCTACTTGTGAGAATATTTTGAGTTTCACAAATTTTAAGTTTGCTCAACTTCCGTAATACTTGGGTCAGTGCAATAATAAAGGTGAATGTGACTCAGTTATTTTATGGTAAAAATCTCTAAATAAGAGCGTTTGCCAAGTAAATTAGCATCACCAATTGACAGGCCACCTGCTAAGCACCCTTCAGAAGATCACGAATAAAAGAGTTCATTGTTGAATGAAAAACAGGGTATGCAGAGTATACAAAAAGACTCTCCACCTTCCAAAAGCACTTACAAAACTACTTGAGGCTGGATTTAATCTGATGATTTATTGCAATAGCTGCTAGCGCATAATAAAATAAAATGGTATGTTCACTTAACTCTAACCCTGTTCTGTTTGAAAGTACAGAGTAATGTGTTATCATTGTACTCTGATTTTGTTGGTAACCTACTTTATTCTCCTACTTATTAATAGGTGGATTTTAACCAGACATAAGTGTGTCTTTCAACTGGAGACACAAAACCGACTAATGAGAAAACTTTGCTCCTGTACATTTGCACACATGGTACGTATTTCCAACAGCAATGTGCCCTGCAGTTTGCTTGTTGGCACACTGGCATTCATTTTAGAGCACCACATGCAAGCTTAATATAATGCAAATGTAATATTTCAAATAAAAGATGATTTATTGACAGTCTTACTGCGATCATTTCAAGTACAGGCAGTACCATGAATTAACTGTACAAACCATTTGAAAATCTTGATCGCAGGTGCTCCAGCAGTTAGAGACATAAACCAGTGACTGAAAAATTCAACTTCAAATCACAAAATGCTGTAAAAAATCTTTTCACAGAGGTAGAAAGATAGTAACATTGGTGTGAGATTTACACAACTGACCTATACAGCCATATCTGACTAGCTCATTATCCTGTCTTAAGCCTTTATCAATATATAATGATATGCCCTCCCCAAGTTCACTGCCCTATAAAGGTACAATTGTCTATGAGGTATCTAACCTAAGGCCTTCATTTTCTGCTAACAGCTTTGCATCAGAGGTGTAGTGGTGCATATATATTTTAGAGGTGCATACCCACATCTAAAAACCAGATTTAATGTTCACCCACATAAAAATGGTCAGAAAGTCACATCAGTCAAAGAACAGCATATATGCTTGAAAAGTACTTGAAATTTACCAAGTGACTAATTGTTTTATAAAAAAAGAATTGAAACATAAAAATAATTAAAATTTATGTTAATTAGTGTTGCATTGGCCACCTTTCATAATTTATGCATGAAGTAAAAGTGCACGGGTGAAAGCATGAATGTGTTCTCGATGGGATGGGGGAACAGTATACCCACCTGCCTAGACATATCTGCTTTGCATCCTGTGTATGTTTTCTGTCTTTTTATCTTGCAGAAATGCCTTCCAGTTGCAAAATTGAAACTCTTTGGACCTACAATTCATTTTAAGGAGCTAGCACAAATTGTATCACCCTAAAAAGTACAGTTTAAAATGTTAAAATGTACAGTATAATAGAAGTATTTGAGTTGTAATAACAAACCAGATTCTGTTTATACTGTTTTGTGTCTGTCTGCAATTGCTACGACTTTTTCAATATATTTCATTTTTGTCACAATTTACCTCACATAACCCAGCCCAGATAGTTTATATTCAAAGAATTGTGGCAGTCATATATTGGATGGTTACAAATAGACCAGTAGACAGTCAGTAGACAGTAATACTTGTTCTGCATAATTTTACTGACATTTATTACCTATAACTTTTCTCTCAAAACAGTCTTGAAAACATAAAGAGAATTTCCAGCTCTCTTCCTAGTGACACATATTACCATAATGTAAGCACGTAAGCCCATTATTTTTTGTGTTTTGGAGTACTACTTCACTCACAGTCTTCAATTGCTGTGGTCACATGTACAATACGTATAGTAGACCAGGGACTCGTAATCAATTGTTCCTCGGGTTTCAGCTCATTCCGTGATGACTTCCCGCTCAACTTCCTGTTTCTTTTCAAAAACCATGAAGAGGCAACTCAAAGCTTTTTATCTCCTACCGCAGACACTGTGTAATCCCCTCTCTTCTCTTCAAATGCTTTGTGGATTTGTTCTTCTTATTTTTCTCCATGTTGAAATGTTCTCATGTTATATTTTATGTATAGGGTTCTATCTCTGGGGATTTTGTGCCATCCTCAACAAGATGTTTCCAGTCTTTGTCAGACACTTCAGGACAAATTAGCTTCTCTTTCACTACATTTTCTTCAGTTTTCCAGTGGGCTTTCTGTAACATTGTAGTAAGAAAGAGCTGAAAGGTCTCCAATTCTGTGTGGTGCTTCCAGACCAAACTGGAGCCTTCCTTTATCTCGTCATGCACAAAAGAGTAGCACCTCCTCTTTGTTTTTGGCTGGCTGGGTTTTCAATCATGGCAAATATGCTCTGTATCTTGGTTTCTTTCCAGGCCAATGTGTGTACATCCATTTGAATCCTTTCATTGAATCCTTTTCCTGTCATTATTTTAGATATTTGGAAGTTTTTGTTTTGCATCTTTATTTTTGCCTTGTTAGAGGTGAAAATAAATTAAAAGTTACCAACCCTGCACACATTTTCATCCTAGTACCCATCTGTTAGTGGGTACATAATGGACAAAAAATCATTGCCTATCTTCCATTAAAGCTATGCACTTTGCCTTATAGGCCCATTAACTTCTCCTGTTCCACCTCACACTTTCATCTTTTATTGAAAAAAACCACACACACCATGTCAGTTTGTTTAAATCCCTCTATTAAACACCTTAAACAGCTGGCTTGACTACAATTAATATTAGTAGCAGTTAATAGTTGTAGTTAGTACTTGATATTCTTCAATGCTTCACTCTAATGTCACCTACTGTTTTAATACTGACTAAATGTTTCAGTGCTGGAGGTATGCATTCCATTCCAAAGAATCAAACCACACAGTTTATGGGTACAGAAAACCCCTATAAAGATGTTATTGTTAGTATCAATATTTACATATGATGCTATATTACCATAGAAGAACAATGATACACTTGAATCATAATGGTCTATTGTATCTTTTTTTTAATGGAACAGTGGAATGATTTAATGCAAAACAGGATTAACTTTGAAAAATAATAAAGCTTTTTAGCAATACAAAGTGGATCAGTGAATCTGTACTGCATGAGATTGCAACATGCAGTAAACCTCTCTCACTTGCCCTAACATTGACCCTTAGCTCTATCCACCCAAAAATTGTGTGCTATGAGAGCTGTGAGACAGATACAGTACAGGGCTGTTTCAAGGACAACCTGTACAGAGATATAACTAGAAATACACGACTTGTCTCTCTGTGGGTGCAAACCTGCCCAACACCTGTCAAACCATATCAATATATCTGCCAAAATTTACAAGGGATGGAGAAGGTAAAAGGAGCACTTAATGACACATTGATGTCACAGAATTAATGAGGCCAGCGCCACACTTTGGCTAAAGAAAAGTGTCAGATCTTTTTTGGAATGCTGTCATTTAGGTCCTAAAATGTGCAGTGGACTACTGCATCATTCTCAAGACAAAAGGTCTCCAAAGGGGTGAAGGAGATGGACAAGAACTTCACTTCATGCACTCCAGAAATTCCCAAGAAGGTTTACTGATGTTCATTTTTATTGGCTATGGAGGCTGTAAAAGCTGAGTAGCTTCATCCAGGTATGTATAAGAGCAATATGTTCCCAAAATATGTGAACATCAATTGGGAACAGTTACTGTATCAATGGTCTTGTAGAATGGCCTTATACAACCATATAGAGCAATTATTGACCCCAATGACTCTGATGAGATGGTTGCCCAGAGCATTATGAATCCTCCACCATGTCTTACAGTTGGCAACAAACAATGGGAAACAAAGGAAATACGGTGAAAATTTACTCTCCAAACAGCATTGCTTTTGATGTTGTTGAGGAATCCAGGGTTTTGATGTTTTATAAGCTTAGGTGTCTTTAAAACAGCTCGCTGCTATTGTTTTTTTTTCAGCCAAGAAAGTTAAGCACATCCCCTGCATACAGTTGGCTAAACTGGAACATACTGTATTTTCAGTGTGAGAAGTACCACCTTTAAGGATTTTTAAAGTGCATTTGTTTGCAATTTACATTTTGTTGGCCAAGGCAGAGCTGGAATAAAGTCGGAACAGGAACAAAATATTGTCAGCTCTCATTAAAGGTAACACTCAGCAGGGTTTATTTAAGTTAATCACTGGAAACATCGATTAGTTACCACACAGTCTAGTTTTAGCGCAGTTCTTTCTTAACATACAAAATTAATCCCCCGTCTGTGACAGCTGGAAGAGAAACACTACCCAGATAATGGCAACTTTTCAACAACCACAAAAACAGACTTTTTATACAATAAATATGGCTCTGGACATTTTCAGGCGGTGCACCGCCACCACGCGACGGAGAAGTGTAACGGTTATACCTGCGCGCGGGCCTTGGACCCGCCCCTCCTCCTTGTCTTTCTCTCGTGTGGAATGTCCGTATACGCTACGGCAACAGGAAGTCTCCGCGCTCTGCCATGTAATATCCTGACTGGATAAAGGAGCGTAGCGGCGGGCACAACTTTGAGCTGTCTGAGCAAAACTTGTGAAATTAATAACACATAGTTTTTATTATAAGAAAAAAAGTTGTGCTAACAGAAGAGTCCGCTTCCAAGATGTCTGTAGCGGGCTTGAAGAAACAGTTTTACAAAGCGAGTCAGGTTAGCGAACAACTTTCAGTCTCTCAGAACTGACTAAGCTAGCTAGCATCGTTTGTGCTTTTGAAGTTGTTTTTCTTTAATCGCGAATCTGTATTTTACATAGTATGGAAGTAAATGCCCAGTTGTGTGTCATTCTGTGGACTGTAGTTTTGTGGCTGAAGTAAGATAAAGATTTCAGTAATGTACATGGTTATTCATTATGGCTGTCTATAGAGTTCAGGATCTGTAGCTGTAGAAATGAGAATATAGCTGTTTGAATTGTAGTTTTAAATACCTTTTCTCATGCGCATAGTTACCTAAATTTTTTAGTAAGTAGTGGGTAAATATTCCATGTGTATCTCACGTTCGTTTCGAGCACTTCAGTAACGAAAATAATGTACACATTGCTGTTACTTGTCTTTGTTATTTTTTGTTGTTTATTATGTATAGTTGTTGGTACGTGTGGCACAGCTAAAGTAATACGTTCAACAGAATTTGGGCGGATTTGATTTTCTTTTTTGGATAGAAGCTGAGAAATTTGGAACGCAGCTGAGTACATTGTCATGTATTGTCAATCATATCACATCTCCGGGATAGCAGATTTTTGGACACTGCATTTCCACATTTTCCAACATCTTCAGTGTTACGCATTTAGAGGCAGGTGACTTGTAAAGACTATTTAAACTGCTTTTTGTGGGCTTTTGCCTGGTCGTGGACCTGTAAGGTATTAGTACTTGGAGGTACATTACAAACATCTTATTTGTTGTGTTCAAGTTATGCTGGATGTTTATTACCAATGCAAGCAATTTACATTATGGGCACGTTGATGTACTCCAGTGTGCCAAAACAATATAAAGCTAGCTGTCAAATGGTTGACAAACTATAGTCCATGTTATTCAAGTCACCATCAACATTTGGTACGACTGTTGTGTATCACAATTCAGTAAATTACCAATGTATTATTAAAGCTTTTTAGGCATGTTGTGTGAAATTGTGATGTAGAAAACGCATTGTATCCTATATCTGTGTTATTCAGTTACTGATCTTTTTTTCCCCTTGCCTTGTACATGCTCATGTAGACCGTGATGGTCTGCTTCAGGTGTAAATGCTTCTTCGTATGCACAGTGCACATGGCAAATATCAGCTGTGTTTTATGTAACTTCACCCGATGTTATGGATTGCATACAGTGATACGTTTGGGATCTTGCACCCTCAGTTGTAATTAATCTTGTATTTAAACAAGTTCTGCTTTGGGCTCGTTTAGAAATGCATAGAGTAGTTCATAATTAACTTTAAAAATGTTTGTTTTTTGCCACATTGAATCTGTCAGATTTAGTAATGACCACTCAGTTACTGAAAGACTTCCCTTAGTGTTAATGGTGTTAAATAATGACGTGTAAGAAACTATTAGTGAACCAATTAGTTCATTGTAGTTTTTTTTTTTACTATGAAATTCTTACAATTAAATTGGTCCTTTATAATTTTTTTTTCCTCTATGTTGTATTGTCTTGAGCAATGTGTTCAGTCAGCTATTCATAGTTGGCAGTTAAATTTGGTTTGTATTTAGGTAACTAAGGTGGTGGTTGCCTTTTCACAGTGGTGGTATGAACATTAAATAATTTTAGTTGAATGTGTCAAGTAGGAAATTTTAAACTGTGATGTGTTTAATCTAGGGATGAAGACGAATATTTGTTTAACTTTTTACTATTCGAATGTTCGTTTCTGTACAGCCGGCTTTTCTTTGTGTGAAACTCACGCTTTTATTTGTTTTCAAACATCGCATCAAACAGGCAATTAAATCGTCATTAACACTAACAG
>JABJVR010000029.1:2308992-2320881 GCA_025773905.1 Chitala chitala
AATTTTCTGTGTAAAGCGCTTTGAGGCATGCTGTTGCGAAAGGCGCTATATAAAAATAAATTGAATTGAATTGAATTCAAACCGGGAGACTTCCACATCCTAGCCAGATGTGGAACCACCAGGCTGGTATATTACTAATAGTCAAGTGGAGAAGGAAAAGCTTGAGTTGTCTTTTTTCTTCAGCCTCATTGTTATAATTTTTTTCCTGATGGATTTTTAGTTAACATTTGTCCTACAAAATCAGCCAATTTCTGAAAAAGCATTCAAAACCTGGATTTTGGGATTACTGTGCATTTGTTTTCAGTGTACTTATCCAAGAATTCCACCTTGTTCCAAGATAGGATATGGTCCAATAAACAAAGTAATCCTTAGATTGGGGTTATACTTCTTATGTAGCATGTTTAGCTGGATTTAGCCCCCTCTCTCTTTAGGTATTTATGACCCCACAATACTTACCACACAAACATAATTTAACATATTAGTGGAGTAATTTTCACACACATCAATAGCCCTTCTGAGTCTTAATCGCTCTGCCTTTTGATTGCATACTCACTTTTAAAATGGAAAAAAGCAAAATCACTGGTCCACATTATTGCCCAGTCTGTCATTTAGTCGTGCTATAAATAGCCATGCTGTTCATGTGGTACAGTGGTTATTGTCGCTGAGAATTCCCCTAACTCTTATTTGTGTATGACTGCACTGTAGGTGGTGCGCTTGTCGATGCAGGCGAGACCATGAAGAGGCTGGCAGAAATCAAGGACTCGCTCGACATTGATGTCAAACAGAACTTCATCGATCCTTTGCAGGGCCTCTGCGACAAGGACCTCAGGGAAATCCAGGTGGCTGTCAACACTTAGCGTTTCAAAGGGTCCACTTGGCAGCTGGTTGAGAAGTTGTGCAGCTTTTCACAGTGTATTCACCTCTGATGAGGCTCCAGTGCTAATGGTACCAGCTCTGCAAAGTGTGAGCTCCCAACAGCACTGTAGCCCATCCCATGTTCTTGTACATCATCTTGAGTTATATCTTTCTAGTGGATTCCTGTTCATTTTGGTAATAAATACATTCACAGGATGATGAAGGTCCTATTGATTTTTTGAAAGTTTTACTAGCTGCTTCTTAGCCAAGACTCTGTGGGATGCAGTCTTAATGTTGTTTATTACTGATAAATTTCAAATAGATTAATCTTGAATAAATCTATAGTTAAAGCTAAAGTGCAAAAACGGTCATAAATTCTGGTGATATATTCTGGGTGGTATATTGGAGGGCTTAGTTTGGAGTTGTCCAGCATGTTATATATATATATATGTAAATAAGAGCATTGTTTGGAAGGAAGGCGTTGTCTGAGACGATCACATCTGCTTACTCTTAGCACCATTTGAAAAAGCTAGAGGGCAGACGCCTGGATTACGACTACAAGAAGAAGCGTCAGGGGAAGATTCCAGACGAAGAGGTTCGACAAGCCCTGGAGAAGTTCCATGAGTCTAAGGAGGTGGCAGAAGGCAGCATGTACAACCTGTTGGAGACTGACGTGAGTGCTTTGCTTTGCACTGTGCCGTTTGTATTTCTCAACAAATGTAATCAATTCTTGGAGATGTAGTGCCCTCTAGAGGACAAAAAGGGACATCACAGACAGCAGGCACAATAGTCACAAGGACAAAAGTGGAGATGCTTTTCGTTTTTCTGTATACTTGATCCTAATGTTAAGGTACTGAACAGACTGCAGGTTCTGACTGGCTGTGTTTATTTCCCTGTGTGTGTGTGTGTGTGTGTGTGTGTGTGTGTGTGTGTGTGTGTGTGTGTGTGTGTGTGTGTGTGTGTGTGTGTGTGCGCGCGCGCAGATTGAGCAAGTGAGCCAGCTGGCATCTCTGGCGGAATCACAGCTGCAGTACCACAGGCAGGCTGTGCAGATCCTCGAGGAGCTCTCGGACAAGCTCAAGGACAGGTTGGCACTCTCAGCTGGTCTGCTTTCAAACGCTCCATCCGTACCACAGGTGACCAAACCTGGCACTTGTTGTCCAGCAGGGTGTAGGCAGTGCATTTTAACTGGCATCTGACCAGCACCTCATACAGCAGGTGAAGTGGCTTACTGTCCTAGTAATTATTTCAGTGAAGACATTAAGCTTGTGTTTCTGAATCCATTATAAATGTTACTGTTGTTTTTATCACTGCTTAACTGGGGGTTGTTGTTGGCCAGTGTGTTTTTGCTCCTTAAGCTTACTGATGTTTTGAGGGTTGAACATGCTGATGGGATGTTCTGCTTTGTGTGGCAGGATTAACGAGGCCCAGTCTCGCCCTCGTCGGGAGTACACACCTAAACCTAAGCCCGTCTTTGACTATGGGGACGCTGACCAATCAAACGGCGGTTTCCACCCTAGTGCTGCTGCTCCCACTCGTTCTTCAGGTGAGACGTTGAGACCAGTGCCTCACTTGCATTGCTTTTTCACTAGTAAATTGACATGACTGAGTGTGCTATTATTCTCTTTGGTTTCTGTGATGAAAAGCGTTTTCCTTCCAGTTGCTTTATGTGCTTGGCTCTGCAGCCGTGGAGCTGTGACATTGGGCCACCATGTAATTAAAGTGTCTGTGTACATGTGCATATCTCTGAGAATTAATTTGCCTTCTCTAAAGCCACCTGCTTCATTCACTTGTTCCAAAGTGACCCCTTGGTTTGTTCTCTCTTTGTGACATCAGAGTTCTCCTTCAGCACCCGCAGAGTATCCTCACGAAAGTCCAGATACCGTGAGTCTGTGTGTGTATGTGTGTGTGCGCGTGCGTGTGTGGCGGAGGTGGACAGGGAAGAAGTAATATGGGATGGTCCTTGACTGCTTTAGTAATTGTATTAAGTACTTACTTTCCATATGGGAGGTAATTAAGTGCTTGTGCAGATCTAAATTCCTTCTGTTGTGTTGAGGTTTGTTATTTTAGTGCTTTAAAAGTAAAGTACCTGTAATTAATATTATTGCAAGTAAATGCTTCCACTGTTACAGAAGTTGTCTTCCCTACTTAACAGGTTTGATGAAAGTGAAATGAATTGTGTTAGCTTAACTGTAATAGATGCTGAATTAAAATGGTTTTTGGCTTCTGGCATGGAAAATGTCCAGCTTCACATCATGAATGAAGCTAAAATGATGATATACATTTAGCTGCATGACTTAAATGGTTGTAATGGTTTAAATTTAAAAATAAGTTTTGAAAAGCATAATCAGTCCTTATGATAAAAATTGAACACTTTTAAGTAGATCTATATGATGTTAAGAGTTGGTGGGTGCAGTGCTATGGTAAGGAAATGACAGGAAATCTTGAGACAGTTTCAGTAGAGTGAGCTTTGGGTGTGGACCGACAGCTTTGATTCAAGGCAGCAGCCATACAGAATGTTGGAGAAAGCTGTCCAAGGTCCACTTGGTGCAGTTGAGAGTGTGTGTGCGTGCATGTTCAGTGACTCTGATATGGTAATAGGCACGGTTTGTTGCTCCCTGACTGAGACAGGATGCTCTGTGCCCCTCGAGCCCAGCCTGTTCATATTGCCTGCATATCAAACACTTTATACAGCTAGGGGCCCGCCAAAGGCCGGACTCAGGGGGCTCAGACTGCCTGCTCTGACTTTAACCTGCTCGGCCCTTTGACTCCACAACTAACCCACAGCCTGGAGTGTGCTACAGCACAGCTGACTAATGTTGCCAATGGTCTGAGCACATCCAGGGTACGCTGAATTCCAGGGTCACGGGAAATCTGTCTTTATGGTCTAATGAAGGTGAAGGGCCCTGGCTTCATCATGGAGTATACACAAAGGGTCCCGGGGGGAGGGTGGTGATGGCTAACGCAAATCAAGTGCCTCTGGAAAGCTCCGTTCTCATGGGACAGTGGTTTGTGCCCAGTCAACACACCTCCACTTTGCAATGTTTCACCTACTTAAGCAATAGATGAGCAGAACTCTGGATGGACGCCATGCTGCTGGTCTTGTGTGGAGTGTTCTGCCATTGTTGCCACACGTCGTCCTCTACCTGACTGACATCAGGCTGTTTCAGCGCAGGGTGCTCCCACAATATTTCACCACCTTTTCCAGTATCGCCTAAGCTGTCAGAAAAGGTATCCTACTCCTGTGCTGTCAGAAAAGTCCTTGGCTTATATTTAAGACTCACAGTTATTAAAGTACAAGGAGCCAATTAAGGACCTACATCAGGATTAGGACCTGCTGGGCGATTTCTGAGGTTTCTAACTCTCAAGCTCTTAATATTTACCGGTGCTGCACTCTGAGCCACTGCGATTGGTCAGTCTGCCTGTCCACCAACGCAATGCATCTCCTACCTCTTGTTTTTGCTCCACAGGTCCAGAGCAGCCTTGCTGTAAGGCCCTTTATGACTTTGAACCAGAGAACGAGGGCGAGCTGGGCTTCCGCGAGGGTGACATCATCACCCTCACCAATCAGATCGATGAGAACTGGTACGAGGGCGTCCTGCGGGGTCAGTCAGGTTTCTTCCCGCTGAACTACGTGGAGGTGATCGTTCCCCTGGCCCACTAAAGCAGGACAAACAACTGGAGGAGGGAGGGAGGGGGGAGGGAAGAGCAGGTGGTTGGAGGGGCCGGATGGAGGAGTGGCTGTGCCCAGCATGCCAGGGGTTCACCCTCACCTTTACCTTCATCTTGCCCACCATCCGGCACCCACCTTTACACCCTGACACTGTGTCACCTTGACCGCCTGTACAAGGAAACATTCTGAATGTTTAGTTTTACATTCCTGTTTGGGGGAGAAGAGTGAGAACATCATAAACATTGAGTCTTGTCCACTTATGCACTTTGATTTTATGAGGGCCACAAACGACTTTGTTGTGGTTCATATCTAGCCAAAATCAAGCCCTAAAGTTGTGTTATGTTTTAAAAATGTCTGAGATTACTTCCTCCGTACTGTACCTTGGTAATCTCAAGTGCTTCATCTACATCTTGAGCCACTGCAAAACTAAGCCAATTTTTTGCTCTTGGTCAGACTCCCCCTTTAATCACACACTACCTCCTCCTGGTCAAATGGTCATCAATAACTGATAGACGCAACACTACACAATTCCTTTGGCCAGCAATTGGGGTGTTCATGTCACTTGGCAGATTTGTTCTTAAGGAGGAAAGAGTGGTTGTTGTCCTTGTGTGTCTTCTGTCTTTCCTGTGTTAATAATCCATATGTCACTTATCTGTGTAATTAACTGATGGACTTGACGGACAGCACTGATCTGGCATTGATTGCATACGCTCAGGTGGCCACAGTGCATCACATGCTAAGGACACATAACCAGTGCAAGCAGGCCATGGGAAGAGTAACACACTTATGAATATCTCCATGCATCCTAGCTCTTAGAGCTCTGCCAGGCTTTTCCTAAAAAAAACGCCCTTCCTGTATTAAAATTGTTTGTCACCCCTCACTTTGACATGTTCCACATATTTTTTTTCTTCTTGCCATGTCCCATTTTTTTCACAAAGTGGTACCATATACTTTTCATAACGATGACATTGATGAATACCATAACACTAGAACTAAGTATTGTGTGTGTCTGTTCTCAGGCGCTGGCCTGGCTTTTCTGGACAGTGACTAATGTCGCAAGTTTCCGTGTGTGGCACTGCTGGCAGTGGCTCTGTTCGTATTTTATTTGTGAGGAATACGTTGGCTGTCTTTATTATAGTTTTGCTCCTAGAGGGGCACCCTTTGTCTAGTGTTGGTCAAACCTGCCTTACCATCTACACTGTTTATAGTTGGCAGCATCGTAACTGACCTCCTGCCTCTGTGTTTGTTGACAAAGACTCAGCTGTTCTGTTGACAAGGGCAGCCGAGTTGGACAGAAGGGTTCAGATGAAAGCCTCTGCAGTGTCAGTGCGTGCGACCCCTGGATGTCTGTGACAGAGGGCAGTATTAAAGCACAGGATGGAGAGGCGCGCCTGTGGCTAATGAGCAGTGATGTCCTACCCCCATTTTCAGTACGATGGGGACTCCTTTGAAGGAAACAACTGCGGCTTGGTCAGCATAAGTCCTACAGTGGACATTTCCATGATTTTCCAAACGCTATTACATCTTATTTTTGTTCTGGCACACGGCTGCTGCACTCCAGCCTGCCCCCTTGAACACAGTACTGCCAAACATTTAATTATAAACATGTTTGCATAACTTTTTTTTTTTCTTTTTTATACATAATGTTTACATGGTTTTTCTTGATTCCTTAGTGTACATAGAGGTGAGGTGACTTAGTGCAGATTACAGATTGGTTTAACACAGGTGCCCACTCCTGGCTTGGGAAGAGACAGGCTCAAGTATTTTATTTTTTTTTTTTAAGCAGTACTCTGCATGACGGCCCTAATGCTTGGAAAGACTAATATCTATAGAAGACCCAGTTACAAACGTCTAGCCTGATGCTTGCTATGTGTGAGCATGTATGCATGTATACACATGCTGTTATTACACTACAATTTTAAAAGGGATTGTTTCTTTCTAATCCAATCATAGGCCCAGCATATTTTCATATAAAACATTAATCTACTATAGTATTATTTTTAATATACAAAACCAAACCATATGGGCAATACACGTTTTATATAAATTTATCCTACTTTGCATGAAGCTTTGTACTCTTGCTTATAAAATACTTAAGCAGAAAATCTTATAGGTTTTGATAAGGATTAATACAATAAAAATTAATGTTATCTTGATTTTAAAAATGCATCCTGTTTAATGGGTTTCAGTCTTTAAATAAAAATTTAAGATGTTCAATGCTGCCATGTGTGAAATTGTGTATGTACTGGGCTTTTGCCATATTACACAGTTGTTTTCTCCCCAAACTGATGAGAGCAGGCATCAGCACCTTCTGTTTCACTATTGGTCTTTTGACATCGCTGCTGTAAATGTGCTACTGACATACACAACAAAGCCAACAGACAGGTGTACAAGGTCCAGTGTGTATTCCTTTAAGGTATTCAGCAGGTTAAAGACATTGTTCTAAACATTAATCACAGCCAAAATACAGGACTAAGAAATACTGGTGAGAGAAAGTGGAAGATTTTTTTTCCCTCCCCATGACATCCTGCTCTATCCCTGAAATCACAGCACCACTATATGTGACTGACACAAACACATACATTAATGCACTGCACAAACTCAATAGTAGAGGTCTGATTTTCCTAAAGGCGCTGGGAGGACAGTGCCCTAGAGAGGTGTGGCCAGGCGGAGCCAGTTGGATGCTCCGGTTAGGGTGAAGAAGAAGCACCATAAAACCCATGATTCTCTCTTTGCAGAGAACTCAGGGGTAAAGAACAGAATAGCAAAACAGGCCTGGCTGGGGAGTGCTGAGGCTGGTACACAGTGGCGTCAGTCATCTTCAGTGACTGTTGCTTAATTGATTGTAGACGTGTTCCAGGATTTGAGAGTAGGCTTGGTCCTTAGGTGCATGTCCACTCAGGGAGCCCTGTAAAGAGGGAGAGGGAGAAGTGGGGCACAGAAAAAGATCTGCATTACTCTTGTGCTCCTGACTGCAAGAAAAGGAATAATTTCAAAAACTATTTCTGTACTTCTGTGCCACTATGGTTATTAAAGCAATGTTGGAACATGAGACACGTTGAGTAAATTAGTAAGGAGAGACCTTGATTTTGTCGAGTACTGTTATCTCAGGGCTCCACAGCTGGGTGAACTGTACCAGGTCAGGGGCAGCTCTGTAGAACTCTACCAGCAGCATCTGGTCACAAAAACATCAGTGAACATTCAGATACAGGTTTAATGTTCGAGTGAAACCAAGCCAAACTGCTTATCAGTCCCCATGTTACGACTTGCACAACTCAGTGTGAAACCAGCCTTGCGAAAACGGAAGTGATATAAAAATACCATTTCATTCAAAACGTCACTGGTCAGAAAATTGTCTTGAACATAGGTCACCTCCACCGCTACTGGTATGCCGTAGTCATTGGGTCGTTGCTGAAAGAGGAGATGAAAAGCAAGGCATGACTCTTTGCTCACAATAAGTGATGTCTACCAGTGTCCCAGGTCCTGCTTCAACTGTACCTCTGGTGGTGGCACCACCCAGAAAGGTGTTATGGTAGAAGCTACACCCTGATTACCATGGTAATAAGGACCTGAAAAGAAGAAAGACCATAGTAAGAGACCAGCAGACTCATGTAAAATACATTCAATATTGAGGTGGACAGACATAAGAGCGATAAAAACGGTAGGCTATTTCACAACACAACACACAAAAGGATGACAGGTTTATGTTGGTACATTACAACAGATTCTGTACATAATAAAAATCTATGATCATAAAAATTAACAACACCTTAGGCAATGGACAGGCCTAATGAGATTAAATGCAGTTCTGTTAATTACTGGGCCCACTGCCCGACTCCCCACTGACCGCAGATTATCCCAAGGCAGGGCTGAAAGCCATTGTTGCTTCCTTGCAGCCGGAGCTGGTGGTCCATTTGGGAGTCGATGTCTTGCAGGGAAGGCAGGGCGGGGCCACGCGGGTGGCTGTGGTACCATCCCACCAACGACAGGCCCCGCATGAACAGATTCTGGCAAATCTGCAACATTATTGTAGCGATGTGGTGGGTCATGACTTACAGACTTAATGATAACACCAATGAAGAAAAGGCAAGTAAAGTACTGCTAATATATACAACAGCAAAACACGATCCAATCCAAAAGAAATGTCATGTAAGCACTTAAAGGACAGTTGAACACAAGCGCACACACACACACACACACACACACACACACACACAATGCTCTAACACCAAATTTACAAAATGAAGGACATATGTACATTAATATGTACAAGGACCCAGTATTGATGTATTATACAGTCTACAACCATGAAGCTCTAACTGATGAGCGGAAGTGTTGCTCTTTACCTCCTCTTCAACAGCTGGTGCAGAATCTCTGTCTGCCAATCGTGTTCTGCATGGAAATGCCCTCAGGACTGTCAACACTTAAGCAATGTCGAAAAAAGCAAAAATAACCAGCATTAAACGCGATCCTCAATGTTTAAAACAGTGATACCCAACTGGTGGGTCGCGGTCCAAAGGTGGGTCGTGAGTACATACTGAATAGACCACACATGCGATCATGTAACATTTGTCTCAAAAAAAAAGGAAAATAAAAACCAAAAATATTTAAGTGTAGTAATTTTTATGGTACAGTGCTTTTATTTTGAAGTACTGTTTCCAGTTATACTGGCTGACAGCTGACAGCTACCCTTTAGTGGTCCTTTAAAATTTTCACCACATTCCGGTGTCGCCCGATTTTTGTAACGCGATATTTCCAGTTAACAATAAGATTGAATTCTGTGCAAAAAACACTAAGAAAATTCTAGGCACCAGAAACTACTCAGTATATCATTTAAGACAATAAATAAAATTGACAATGACACAGTATGTGAAAAAGTAACAAAACTGAATGTATGTTGATTTAACTTTTGTGTAGACCTTGCACTAATGACTAAGTAGAAATATGCAGCCTGAAGTTGGACAAGTTGGGAACCACTGGTTTAAAATCTTCCTCACAAACACAGTCGGTGTGCAGACAGCTCACTGGTGTGCTAAAAGCAGTGATACGTACGCTGAGTGTTGGTGTCCCAGTGCCCCCCAAGGTACCCCACAACCTCACTGCTGGTCAGGTGACAGTGGAAATCCTGTGGAGACAAGCATTTCTTTTCTAACCGGCATAACATCTCATGCACTGGCCTGTACTGCTCCTCTGCAGTTCCTCCTTTGTTACACCACACCAGAGCCCAACTCACCATCAGTAGTAGCACATTGCTGGACACGGCCACGTTGAACGGCTGGAACCGGTTGATGGCAGAGAAGGCAGAAAGTTCAACTAGGGTGTGCGGGTCTCTTGAGAGACAAATGGCCGTCAGTGTACCAATTAAATACCAATAAACCAACTACAACAGGTTGTACATATAGGCTGACATAGAGCTACATTTATGAGCAAGATAATTACTTACATTCTATATACAAAGGCAGTGCAGCTGGATAGCAACTAATATGACTCCATAAACGCACAATACACTGACCTTGCAGAATCCCTGGTGCCCAGGGTACAGTATCTGACTGGGACCCTGTCTCTGTCTCCTCTACGCTGTAAGATGCTCATCTCTAAAATAAATAAATATACATAAAAATAATAATAGGGACAAAATAGTAATAGCAATGGTAAAATGTAGTAATACAAGAGTAGTTTTAAATATCAGTACAGAAGGGTCCATTAGGGTCAGAAGAGGCCTGTGATGTGCATTAGAATTAGAACGCAGCTCAAGGCCTGTGATGTGCTTTAGCATGTGAATCTGGGTGCTCCTACTGTTTCAGCTCAGCTCTTACCATGCTGCTCTAGTTTGCCTTTCCTGTTCTTCTCCTCCATCTGCTCAGGCGTCTTGCCCTCTTCCTCATCATCCTCTCCCATTTCGTCATCATCTCCTTCACTCGCTAGGCTCTGAAAAAGTAATGACCAGAGCTGGGCTTTACTGTGTGTAATTACAGGGACCTCATTGCTTTTCATTACAGCCATGGTAGTAGTCTGTTACCCTCCACTTTCCCCAGTTAGAAAATCTCATTCAGACTGTCCCTACATTTAAAAATTCTGAAAGACCCCGTCTGTTTATGTTTCCCTTCTCCTGTGGGCTCGTCCTCACCATCTCCGCACTGGGCTGGTACTTGTGCAGCCAGCTGGTCTTGTACTGCACCAGCTTCTGGCCACGATAGCGTACGGAGGCCCAGCCACAGCCCGACTTCTTGGCGGGATTGACCAGGCGCTTGCAGTGTGTGGCCCAAGCACTGGGCGAGTTGAAGATCTGCCCCGTTTCCACCCAGCGGATCTTTCCATCGCAGAGCAGGTCCCCTACAAATTTTTTTCCCTGTACAACAGATGAAACACACCATGAAAGTGACAAAATGGAAACATGGGAAACAGCCTTTTCATTCCAGAGATTTTCGAGACATTACACTAGAGATTATCAGGTCTAGATTATGGATGGCATGATGGCTCAACCAGTTATGCCATTGCCTTAGTCCTTCAATGGCAAGGGTTAGAATCCAGATGTTGGCACTGCATGTATACTGTGTGTATGGTATTTACACGCCCTTCTTGTGCACACGTACATTTGCCCTGACATAGGCCAACGGCCTTGTGTAGAGTGTGCTCTGCAATGTTCCCTGTGTTGCCATGGATAAACTCCTGGCCTCCTGCAATGCTGTCCAGGATACATGGCTGGAAAACCAATGAAGGCAATACATTTATGAATATTCTGCCACAGTTTACAAAGGCAGCATGAGTCAAAACTCCACAACTGTCAATACAATTGTCATTTTTACATACTATGGGACACATTTTGTTAGGGCTGGGCGTCGTTAAAAAGTCTGATACTGGTACTTTGACTTCAATACTGGTTCCTGAACAATATTATTTTTATACCAGTATTATACAATGAATTTTAACAAAAATAAAACTACATTACACATTACTATACAAATCTTTCATTTTATTTTTCAGCTCCTTGGCATTTTACATACTCAAAACAATTTCATAACATAATATAGACCTATTTACCACAATGTGGTTTCAGTTGTATGTTTCAGCTTTTTAGTTTAATGTTTCCGCACCTTGGCATTTTTCCACTCAAAGCGGTTTTATGACATAAGCCTCTCAAAAAATAACACGTATACCCAAACGTGAGCCCTGTCTCTGGGTTCTGTAATACCACATATACCCAAACGTGAGCCCTGTCTCTGGGTGCTGTCATAACACGTATACCCAAACGTGAGCCCTGTCTCTGGGTGCTGTCATAACACGTATACCCAAACGTGAGCCCTGTCTCTGGGTGCTGTCATAACACGTATACCCAAACGTGAGCCCTGTCTCTGGGTGCT
>JABJVR010000029.1:2325661-2364397 GCA_025773905.1 Chitala chitala
TCTCACCACCAGGTCGCGCCCTAGAGTGGTATCCCGCTCACCTAACACGACACACACTAACCCCCCCCCCCCCCCAATGATCTCACCGTACTCCTTAAAAGCCTTTTTTTGCTACCATGTCTGCTGTGAGCAAGGTTTAAGAATGAGTATTCCCCCTCCAACCCTCTTGAGTGAGGATAGGCTTTCTACAGGATGGACTGTAAGAAAAGCTATGGACATCTGTGCCACCTTGTCTGGAAGAATGGCTAGCTACAGATTTTCTGGTCTGATGTTTTATATAATTATTTTAAAGTTTTGTATACAACTTGATTCCCAAAATACTTGAACTGGTTCACAACAAAAAAGATTGAGTAAATGTATCATACATGTTCCCTTGTGTTCTGCTGTTTGTGCCTTTGGAATCAGCATGAATCAATTCAGTGTATGGTGGAAATGATTAATGGATTTCCAAAACAATAGATGACATTTGTTTTCCACGCTGCTACACCCTTTTTAGTTGTATTGTTTGAAGTGTCCATTGTGTGCTGTTCATTCACGGTATGGACATTACATTTGTAAATGGCCTGATCTAGACAGCACTTTTTTCTCCCCTATTGTCCAGTGGCAGAGACATTTCCATCTTAATTAGTATCCAGTGTGACGTATGGTGTCTTAGGAGTCAAAATAAAGCATTATTAAAAAAATGCAGATTTTCCAGTATTTTGGAAAGAGATGGCTGGCTGTGTAAATTACATTTTAAAATTGATAGGCCTCAATTTTGTCTGGTTTTATTATAATTATTTCTTCAGCTCAAACCATAAACAACTCATGAGTTACTTTGAAAAGTTGCTTTACAGCAAATTGAACAAACCAATATGTTGTGCTAATATATCACAACCATGGAAAGAAAATGGTAATTTTTACACACAAAATGTCTCCATATAAAATACTGCCTTGGAGTCTAGCTACAGAGTAAGTTTGGAGTATAAAGTATAAATGCACATTCACCACATGACTTCCCACCATTATCTCACAGCCTGATATGGGCTGGAATAAAAGCAACATGCATAGTGCTGCAACCATGAGCCAGAAATCTGGCTGCTGCTTTATAGCTTTACTCATTTAGGTTGTTCAAAGTGGTACACATACAAAGCTCTTCCAGCTAGTTATCTGTAATTTGAGCATCATAAGAACATAGTAGAATAAATGGTTAATTTCACTTGAGCATAAACTACTGTTGCTGGTAGCTCACAAACTTCAATTTACAGTCCAGTTAATTTTACAAGGACCAGCCATAAAGACAAGTAATGGCTAAAACATGTTTTAAATGTGCTTACATTAAATTACAATTTCTCTGGGATGTACGCAACAAAATGACAATCATAGTAATATTGACAACAAATTAACCTTAAGTTTAGTCAATAAAGTCACCTCTTCTGTCAGATACTCTTCAAAATAGTGTTTATAAATAAACTAAAAAGAGGTCAACGAAATGTTTCGGAAAGCACAATGTAAATCAAGAATAAACATAAAACGCGACTCAGTTTTCCAAGCGTTTTTCTAAGTTAAATCTGCTGCAAAAGCAACAAGCACAATATAATTTAAAGATCAGGCTTTGCAGAATGGACAAGACAGTGAACCTAGCCATCTTAAGTCCCCCCAACTACACACACACACCATATGGAATGGCCTGTTGTCATCTGTTTCAAGGTTGAACTAAATCAAAGCTTATTCATGCTTTTTACTTTCAGGGGAAAACCTCAGCAGCTTGTGTTGACAGTGCTGAGTGCTAATGCTCAGTTGAGTGGCAGTGTTCCCTGAAGTTCCTCACTGCCACACCAGACTCCTTCCTGCAGTTTACTGCCACACTGCTGGATGTCATCCTGTCCAGCTATCATAGATTCAGATGTAGCTAATAATACCACATTTTGTCCTGTCCTTCATCTGACCAACATCCCCATTACTTCCCTCTAGCTCAGATGGGTGTTGGAACCTTTGAACCCGGGGCAGACGTAGCTTCCCATACGGGAAGAGAAGTAGGGGAGGCCAGAGAGAGTACGCACAAAGTTGCTCACACGAGGGTCTTGATGTTCTCCAGGAGAACAGGCTTCAGGAGTGATGGGCTCTGTGCTCCCGCAGCAGCGATGTCAGCCTGCACAGCTGCATCCCAGGAGAAAGACAGGAGTGCTGCTGGGACCTGAGCAACAAACGGTGTAAAGATGTCACAACATGAGTCTTGGAACATCATACCTGTGCTGTCAAAACCCAGGTCACCTGTTGTCCCGTTTAAAGCACAGTGTCAGTTACATCTGCGGATCAGACCTAGATTTCAGTACTCACCAGGCTGCACTCATTCAGGGCCATTTCCTCATCCTCCTTTAGTTTGTGTCCCCCTGGTGCCACCAGCTCAAAAGGCTGCCAACCGTCCACAAGGGACTCTCTTACAAACTCATAAACTGCTGCAACACGCTCCCATGCCAGAAAAGTGCCTGCAATATGAAAACAAAGCTTTCCAACATATTCATCTCTACATTCTGTCCTGTCTGTGCCAGATTTCTCCAATCCTCTAACTGAACAACTTTAATCAAATTGGTCTTAAATACACCACAATCCCCATTTGGAACCACTAACTCATCAATGAAAATGCTTTATTCTTCAGGTTGTCATGCTGGAAATATTTGGCAATGCTGTGTTGTGGCTACACTGAAGAGATTATCATTTAAAGATTAAAACATTTTAAATTCTTTATTGTTATTATTGATTCTGAGGCATCTTTTTTTTTTTTTACCCCCCATAAAAAACAAAGGATGCACCACCTAGCTTTCGCTGGTGTACGTTTTCATTTTATGTGGTTAGAAAGCCCTATTCTTCCTTGGCTACATATGGATCAACATTAATCAGGAGCTGTGCATGCATTTTCTGAAACATGCAGGAGCAGTTGCAGACCTTGCAGCAGGTTTCCATCGGGCAGGCGCACTCTCAGAAGTGTGTAGTTGTACTTCCTTCTCTCCCTCTGCTCCTCACGTTCACGCATGGCCTTCGTCCTAAGCATGGCGTTCCTTTCCACTGACTCCGTTCTGACCACACCAGGACACCGTTAAAGCTTACCGACAGCACTGTGCACACAAGCACCTGGGGGCCACAGAAAGGAAGGCGCCTCCATACCTGAGTTGCTGCTCCCTCTTGAGCTCCTCTGCTGTCAGGTTGTAAAAGTCTGGGGGCAGCTCGAAGTGCGTGGCCAGGGGTGAGGGTCGGAAGGCCTGCGGCTGGCGGTCAAGCTTGGCCCTGACAGGCTCTCCCATTTGGACTCTGTCCTTGAGCTCGTTCAACTTCTCCAACTGGTTGGCATCCTGCTCTTCTAGCACCAGGAACTCCTCGGACTCCTCTGGAGGACGGTAAGGCGAAAGCGAAGAACAGCACTACTGAAGCTCAGTACTGGCAGGCACACAAAGATAAAGATTAAAACAGTTTATACCACACCTGTTAATATATTCATATTTCACAGTGCACAAAAAAAGCTTGCAGTGTGTATATGTGCCTCTATGTACAAAAAAGGTCCCACCGATGATTGACTATCCTACTTCAGGAATACGTAGTAAATATACAGGCTGTTTAAAAATGACTCATTGGATTTCAAATGTCTATATGTGTGAAGTTTACGGAGTGTGATTACTGACATTAGCTTAAACACTTACAATTTATGTTACCTATAAACTCTCTATGTGACTTCCTTTACTGACATGAACAACGTCATGGCAATAAGTTCATCTGAAACCTGATGAATCATTTTGAAACACCATGAATACTAAATACAATTTTGGTTGTGACTGACTTACCCTTCCCCTCAACTGGTAAATTCATAGACTGAAACCCTGCTGCCTGCAGGAACTCCCGAGATCCCTCCATACAGCTGACCTTCTCCTAGGGGGGAACAAAAGTAAAGACATGAATCTGTGAAGCAGGTCTTCACAGGAGCAAGCCTCTCTCCCTGTTTCCTCTCCCACCTGGAACACCTTGTTGCCCACTTTAATCTTCCTATACTTCTCTTCTGTGGGGTTCTTACAAATGTTGTCCACATACCTAGCCATAAAACCATACAATAATGGTCATTAGTAACTTTATTGGAGATAAATTTATTGCAGGTGTGTCAGAATAAGGGGCCAGTTTTCAGAGCTCTGCATTATTCCTCAGGCTGCAGTCTTCACCTGCTGATGATGTCCACGGCAGCTTTCACTTTCTCCCTGTCTTTGTTGAAGGTATGAATCATCATAATGGAGGCCTCCACTGGATCCTCAGAAAAATGCTGTCAAAGAGAATTACTATTATTGCTGATAACAAATGTATTTAAAATATCTTTTTCACTACACTATCACTGCTTCAAAAACATTTAGATTACACCCTTATTAAGGGTCACCTATTTAAAAAAATGGCACCATGTTATCTTAAAAGAACATCACACCAAGCATTCTCTGAGAATTCCCTGAAACAACTGAGTGAACCTCCCTATGCATTAATGTAAACTGTGCATCTGTTCCAAGCCATACACAGGAACCTACCAGGAGAATAGCTTCTTTTATCCGGATCTCTCTCTCACTCTTTGTAAAGACCGCTCCAGTGAGAGGGCAAATAAAATATACCCCTGATACTGATAGACTTGATGGATTCTTAGCTGACACATTGGAGCCCTGTGAGGAAGAACATGTCATATAATATACTGTTAATGCCAATCACTGTTTGATATGGCATGAGTACATGTCAGCAAATCAGCACATGGACAGTTGAAGTCAGAAGTTTACATACACCTTAGCCACACACATTTAAACTCAGGTTTTCACTATTCCTGACATTAAATCATAGCAAACATTCCCTTTCTTAGGTAAGTTAAGATCACTGCTTTATTTTAAGAATGTGAAATGTCAGAATAATAAAAGAGAGAAAGATTCATTTCCCCTTTTATTTTTTTCATCATATTCCCAGTGGGTCAGAAGTTTACGTACACTTAGTATTTGGTAGCATTGCCTTTAAATTGTTTAACTTGGGTCAAGCATTTCAGATAGCCTTAAACACACTTCTTACAATAATTTGCTGGAAATTTAGCCTATTGATTTTCCCATGATGTCAAACAAAGAGGCACTGAGTTTGCAGGTAGGCCTTGACATACATCCACTGGTATACCTCCAATTGACTCAAATGATACCTATCAGAAGCTTCAAAAGCCATGACATAATTGTCTGTAATTTTCCAGGCTTTTTAAAGGTACAGTCAACTGAGTGTATGTAAACTTCTGACCCACTGGAACTGTGATATACTCAATACAGTCTCATCTTCTAAACTTCTGCATCCTGTTAAGGGTCATGGGGAAACCTGGAGCCCATCCCAGAACACATAGGGTGCAGGGCAGGGGACACCCAGGGCAGGGCACCAACCCACCACAGGGCATACACGCACACGCACAATGGGCAATTTGGAGACACCAATCAGCCTAACTTGCATGTCTTTGGACTGTGGGAGGAAACTGGAGAACCCGGAGAAAACCCACCAAGCACAGGTAGAACATGCAAACTCCACGCACAC
Source organism: Chitala chitala (assembly GCA_025773905.1). Taxonomy (NCBI): domain Eukaryota; kingdom Metazoa; phylum Chordata; class Actinopteri; order Osteoglossiformes; family Notopteridae; genus Chitala; species Chitala chitala. The sequence continues at coordinate 2,331,215 of JABJVR010000029.1, forward strand.
AGACCCTAGGCGAGAATTGAACCCCAGGCCTGGAGGTGTGAGGCGACAGTGTTAACCAACACGCCACCGTACCACCGATTTACTCAATTATAAGTGAAATAATCTATCTGTAAACTATTGATGGAAAATTTGTGTTGTGCATGAAGCAGATATCCTAACCAACCTGCCAAACCATAGTTTAACATAAAACTGATTTTTAACCTCCCCACATATTTTAATTACTTCAACCTAAGTGTATGTAAACTTCTGACTTCAAATGTATCACAGAACACTTTTTTGTTTGTCTGTGAATACGGTTTTCCTGATTCAAGTCAGACAATGCCATTTTTCTTGCCTCTATTGCTGTTGCTGATTTCTGTTCGGCTGCTATGGCTGCAGCTTCTGCCTCGAGTTCTTTCTTCACTGAAAGGTAAAAATGGATAGAATTAACGACAGTCAAATACGATACTCTAATAGGACTTTGCTCCGCAAACTCATAAAGCATTATAACTTAATGTACTGTAGCTGGATCAGTACTAGGAAATGTTAAAGAGTAACCAACACAATATGTTAACACAAGTTACTGCATACACCTTTCCAAGTATGCTTCAGTCATTTGTTGTGTGTACGTCTAGAATAATAACCATCTTTTAAAGCTGCTAGAACCAGAAGATGTTGTATCTTCAATCAAGAAAACAGATCTTCGTATCTGTAGGATATTATCTGTATGTAGTTTATGGGAACGGTACACCTCACCCTGACTGCGGATTGCATCCTGTGAGGTTTGAGGCCGTGGTCGATGCTGCTGCTCTATCCTAGCTAAAGCCGCAGCACCCGCTCTCTGGGCCCCCTCTGTGGGCGTGTAGCGGGCCTTGGCAGGGGCACTGTTCTGCACCACTGGAGTCTTGGCGCTGCAGAACACAGTGGTGCACGCAGATTTCCCATTGTATTACTCTCCTATCTACCACCAATGGCACGTACTTTTACATATATGAAAAGCAACAAGCAGGAACTGCACATGCGTATTACAGCGAAGTGCACAAACATTCCGCGCGCAAAGGTTAAAGGCAGAGCAAAGATTTCCACTGACCCGAATATAACGGATACATTGTGAAAATGATTACAGTTAAACTTTAAAGACCATAATCGTATTTATCTGTAACAAACTCAAATGTGATTTGTAGTTTTAAAACTTTCACAAGTTAAAAAAGAAAGTTACTCTTTCGTCGCTTAAATCAGGGGAGCAGCAGTTATCGTCTTAGGCGTATATGCCGTCGTTAAACTGAATTGCAATATTCGCGCGACAGCTACAGTGGTACATCGTCACGAGAACGCAAAACGTTGCTAAGCGCATCCGTCTCATACAAACACGTCTGCGATTTGTATGTAACTAAATATACACGTGTATAAAAATGCTAAGAAAATAGCTAGCCGTAAGCAGTAAAATGATCATACTAATGCTCAAGTGAACCATATTGTTGCTTTTTACAGTATTTTACCTGGCATCTTCACTAAGTTTCTTTCCAGGCCCAGCGGATTTGAATTTAATATCTTTCTTAATCTCTTCAAAAAATTTCTTCATGTCTGTTTTTTTTCGCAAAGAAGACTGATTGTCAAGATAAGTAGACTGTTTACATCTGACAGGCAATCTGACAGGAAAGTCGCTGAAAATACCTACTATCGATAACATTCAGTAACTGAACAGTGAGAAGTTTAAGTAATGGCGCCCTCGTGTGTATCGGCATACTCATACAATAAAGCTAACGCGATACTGACCAAAGTGAAAATGTACTGTACAAGTAAAATTTGTTTATGAGGTGATTCATAACGTTTGACCTGGTAGTTGAAGTGGATTGTTATACAGTGTCCTTTTAGATAAAGACAATTGGAGCACATAGTAGAATCAGCAAGGCTAATCAGCATTAAAAGGAAAAGACCACACAGCCAGTTGGCTGGTCCCCAAAATGCGCTGGTAACAGGTGAGATAGTTGAGATGACAACACAGAAGGCTCATTGTGTAAATACACTGTAGGATGTCTTATTGTCTTGTCTTGGGTGTATTAAAAGGTTAGTTTTCCATAAAGAACTTTTTCGATTTAGAGTTGCTTGGGGCAAGTAACCTAATTCATACAAAACAGGGTGCAAGGCAGGACCTGAATATAGCACCAGTCTCTCTCTCCCCTCTTTCTCTCACCCACATGCACACGCATGCACACACGCTAGGTGCATCTTAAAAATTCCTATTCATCTGAACCATGTGCCTTTGACCTATGGGAGTAAAGCAAGACCTGGAGAAATATCATGCGACTACAATGAGAATTTGCAAACTCCACATTAAGACTTCTCACACATTAGAATTCCATAGTTTTACGTATGTGTTTGTAATTCAGATTACTGCTTGTAGTCCATGAGCAAATTTGTCACCTATTATATTATCTTTCAGGAAAATGTAGTCAAAAATATACTGTATCTACAGTCACATTGTTCCTTTCACAGAGCTTAAAATGTTTTCACCATTTTGACTAAATTCAGTTGGCTACATTCATTTTCTGACTGCTCCTCCTGGATATGGTTGTGGGTGGCATAGAATCTATCCTAGGAAGCACAGAATATACAAACCAGATTACATCCTAGACAAGGTGCACGAGCACACACACACACACACACACACACACACACACACTACAGGCAGTACATAATTCCCACATCACCCAGCCTTCCTGCCAAAGGGTGGCAGGAAAACCTTAAGGCAGAAAAAAATTCACATATGCATGGGGATGACACTCTACATACACCTTGAGAGACCAATTCAAACTCACAATGCTGGAGAAGTGAGGCAACAGCCACTATGTGCCATATTCAATTTGAATTAGTTTTATTTATCTTTATTTGTGATATATCAAATGATTGAAATTACAACTTCTTACACAAACTCAAAAATCACACACAATACTGTAATTTGTTATGATGGTTATGAATGTGTGTCATTTACCTTTTTAAATGAAACAAACGCTGCCGTACTGGTGGTTGGACATGTGGACGTAATTCTCTAAGAGTTGGCATGACTAATCAGTTAGAGTATCTCAGCTGCACCTCACAACACAGCTTCACTCATCTATTGGGCATCTGGAAGACTCTTTACCAGTAATGCGAGGATCACTGTCCCATCAGTCAGTATACATTGCTAAATTAAAAGCTGAGCGACTTGGCATGGATGTGAAACAGAGGATGTTACATCAGCTGCTACACACTTCCATGCAGGCATTACTGTGCACAGTCATATTTGGCAGGAAAACCTGATACAAGTGTTACTGAGTCAGTTAAATATCAAACCACTGCTGAAATCTAACATCTTCAACTTTAGGGTTTCACAATGGACTTTCCTCCAACATAAATCCCACTCATCTTTCGAGATAGGCTAATTGAAGAATTATATATAAATTTATTTGTGGCTAGTAGAAATAATTAAAGATATAATTTATCCTGTAAACAATTTCCATCATGTTGTGAACTGCATCAACAAAAGTCACTTGCAGGGCCAGGTGTTCAAAGTAGCAGAACTCAGAATTTCAGGAGAGGGACACAAGGAAAGGATCATGGAATGAAGGACGTGGTAAGTAATAAGGCTGGGAAAGGGAGCAGCTCTGCGTTGTAGTCCTGAATATCCAGGCTTCATCGCCCCCTAGTGTCATGATCGAGGACGAGGACCGTGACGAGCTGTCTATGAAAGTGTATAGGTAGTTACTACGTTTGCACATAACTTTTACAATGAAACTGTAGGTTTGATGAAGAAATTAACAATTTTGCTATCCAGTTAACATTGACTAACATTAATTTAACAATGGGTGTATAATGGCCTGCAGTATAGTAATAATTAGGAATTGAATACATGCCAGCAACACTTTGGCTCATTTGCATACAAATTCCAAAGGAAAATGCTTTACACGTTTCATTGTAATTATTCAACAAATGTAAATCCTTAATATGGAAAAAATAAAGGGAATATATCTATTAATTAATCTGTCCCATGTACTGATTATTGGTTTGATGTCAGTTCGTGTTCAAATAGGTTGAGCGCCTTCATTTCAAATAACTAGTCACAAGAATGGTTAATTATGTAGGTCAGATTGAAAAAATAAAATGACAAAATTCAGGTAGCAAATAACTAGAAATTGTTTGTATATAATAAAGGGAAGTAATTATAGTTGGAAAGCTCATGTGTACATTTACATTTGTGAACCTGTAACTATAGTACTTGATACTTTTTACTGTTTAATACAAACTGAATCTTGCTGTCATTCCTTACAGAATCAGTCAGCAAAGGCACCTGAACGCCCAGTTCATCAGGAAAACATCACAGCTATATTTATTCCTTTATTTATTTATCACCCTAATGATTCGAAGCTACCTACACCAGTGACACAGTAAGTCAGCTGACCCGGGCGCCATTTTGTCAGCCATTTCCTAGCTGATTCTGCAGCTAGCGTTTTTGCACAGCGACAGGGTACCGCATCTCGTCGGTCCTCGGTACGTTTGAATCAGTTCTAAAAAGCACAGGAGGGGAATACGGTGTCCACAGTGAGGACGCTGTGGCGAGAGGACTGTCCACCTTTTCGTGGGGACCCAGCTGCCCCTCCGACCGGCGGGACACACCGCGTACACGCCCGCAGTCATGGCTCTGAAGATAGTTAAAGGGAGCATCGATAGGATGTTCGACAAAAACCTGCAGGACCTCGTACGTGGCATCAGGAACCATAAAGAAGATGAGGTGAGAGAGGAACGACCTCCCCGCAAAATAAAAAATAATAAAAATGCGGCTCCTTTCGCACGGGTAGCATGCTCTGTACGGAAGTATTGTTATTGCGCTCACCAAATCTGCGAGTGTTATTCTTCCGAGCAGCTGCTCTGGACGTGAAATGTAATCCGAGGTTGACACGTCATGACAGCTAATTATTTTTTAGCTGGTTAACAATTGTAGGGAAAACAGGCAGGTACACTATCTTGTAAGATCGAGTATGATATATTAAGCTAGTCACGTATTCCTGCTTCGACGTATATTTAGTGAATTATACCATTAAGTCGTTATTGTATTATGTATAAATCTAAAATGCAAATAACTTTTAACCCAGACGTCTGTGCATTTGAATTGGCGAGTTAGTGGCGTTGTTTTATACGCATGATTATGTCCTAACATTTCACTTCACGTTTTTAAAGCAAGCGGCTTGCGAAGTTGCAGACCACTATTAATGGTAAATCGGTGTATTAACAAAATATCCAAGATGTTGCAGTCTGTGGGGATGACAGATGTGTGCCAGAAATGGGAGACCTGCCTAATCTTTTTCTATGAATTGACATTCAGAGTAATTTAAAAGCCATTTTACTGCACAGGTACAGCAGAGACGTGAAAATATGAAGTCATTTACTAGGGCTGTTAAATTAAAGATACCAGCGCCTTTCCCAAACATTACTTATCAGCAGCTACAGTATACACAGCATGTTTGATATTTTATTTATTCATTATTATTATTACCTTTTTTGGGTGAGAAACAATTATTTAAAAATTGTCTTCCTCATTAAGCTTTCATATAAGAGTGGAGATGTATCCATTCTCAGTGCAGATCAACAATATGGATGTTTTCATTTAACATTGCAGATATCAAAATATTTGTGTTTACATTAACTGTAAACATAAAAATGTATTAAATATAATAGTGTCATTAATATAACTGCAGCAACTATTTACAAAAAATGGGATCTGAAAATTAGATCATAATGATTGAATATTTTCAGCAACAGACTTTTATCTGTTCAATTATTTTTAATGGAACATTTTTTTGTCATCAGTTAATTTTCATGTATTTTTCATAAAAAAAAAACCTAAATGTTTTGATGTGGAAAAACCGTGTGCCATATAATGTTGCGTAGAATAAGCATGCTAATGTCTGTTATAAACAAAGCTGCTATATACCACTACTCATAAATATGAAATAAAGTGGCAGGCTCCAATATCCGTGTTTTAGTGCCTCTGGATTTTTACATGTGCAGAAGGCCTTGGCTGAACGTCCTTTCTCTGTGTGCTGAACAGAACCACGTGTTGTTGTTTTTTTCATTCTTGGAGAAAATATTGGCATACCAGTGGAATTATAACATAAATTTCAAGCAGTTGTTTTATTAATAGTATAGTTTATAATGCGTGTTTGGAGATGTTGGTGGGATATGTATGGACTGTCCCAAAATTGGGTTCATTACAAGTGTTTCCCGTGTCTACAGAGAAAGATTAGAGATTTTAAAATGTTGCAATCCAGTGAATAATTTTGGTGTGTTAAATGAGATTGTGTTAGTTTAATTGTGTGTGTGTGTGTGTGTGTGTGTGTGTGTGTGTGGGGTGGGGAAATAAATCAGCATTTTTTTGTCATACAGAGGCTTAGAGTCTGCAGCGAGATTTCATGTTTGTAAATTCCCTGTTAGACTTACTAAAAATTTAAGACTTATTTCTGGAAATAAGTGTATATACCAGTAGATGTTTGGAATTTTAACCATACTGCACTACATTTGCATGCCAGGTCAATTCTGTCTCGGGTACACAAGGTGTGGTGCTCACTTCTGTTTGTAATATGGATGATGAGATTATAACCTGAATAGGAACGAAATCAGCATTTGCCAGTGACCTTGAATTCTACTGATTCTTCCAATTTGCATGGTGGTGGGAATAAATCTTATTGTATTAAAATGGTCAAGGTCTAAGTAGTATTTTTAGAGTCTGTCTTAAGATGGAGTCATTGATTAATATGTTGAAAGTCTTGATGAATTGACTTGTGTGTTCTGCTTTGGCTTTTTTTTTTTTTTTTTTTTTTTTTTAAATTGGAGCGGTCAAGGTTAGTTGGCTTCTGCTGTCTTCATTTGTCACAGCACCTGTTAGGTTGGATAGGAGGATGGCCCATCAAAGGTAACCTGACCCCGCACTATAAGAAGACTTGTTTGGCAGTGTGGCCCTTGCTGTGTCTTTAAAAATTGTGTACATTTATAGCATATGTCATTCTTAAAGGTTATTTCTTTTTGCTGCGTCCATGCGCGTCTACTCGGAGATGAAAATTTTGCCTCTTTGCAGATTTTTTTCTTTTTCCCCCCAGATTTTATCTGGGAGAGTTATTAAACTGTGTGATGTGTATTCAGTATTGCTTGATTCTTGTGGATTGTTTAACTCGTTTGTTTAAGGTTGCGGTGCTATCTCTGTAGGAAAGTTAATTAGGTAAACAGTGGATTGTTTTGGCAGATTTTGAAGGAGGAGCCTGTCGACACACAGCCAAATTGAGAATCATGTAAAACAAACTACCTTTTTTTGGTCATGGTTGCAGATTTCCCCAGGAGCAGTATAATAAGGAAAAGGGGGAAAAAAACAAGGACTATGGACTCTACACACATTTTATACGATATATCGCTAATAAAAGTTACCTTTAGTTATATTTATAAATGTTCGTCATCACCACTGGATGTCTTGAGTGTGCAGCGGTGATTTAAAATGCATACATCTGCAATGCATTGTGTTTCCGTTAAATATCCAGTTTGTTGACCCGTCACTTTTTTTTTTTTTTGTCTTGTGACTGAAAACACGGCATAGATGTCAGCATAGCTCACTTGCATGTCTGTTGTTTTTCCATTGTGCGTTCTGTGCATGTGTTATAAATCGCACTTCCTTAGTGACTTTAGTCTTAATATAAGTGCATGTTATGCACTGAAAGATGAATTATAACCTCTCAAATAAGTTATGACCCTTAAACATTCACTGAAATAATTAGGGAATTTCCACAGTTGTTGCATGGATTTTTTCATTTTATCTGTTTGCAATGCTGTACTTATTTTGTGAACTTTAGACTTGGGGAAAGTGCAAAGAAAATCCTTTAAACATAAAAACCGCTCCAACAAGATGAAAATGTGGCACTTTCTCGTTGCCCTGCCTGACTGCTCCGTTCCTCTTGTTTTCTCAACACAGGCCAAGTACATCTCCACCTGCATCGACGAGATCAAACAGGAACTCAAGCAGGACAACATTGCGGTCAAGGCCAACGCCGTCTGCAAGCTCACCTACGTAAGTCGGACGGCGCTCTCATGCACGCAGGCCTTCCCGAGCCTTGCGTGGGCGCTCTTCCGTTATCTCGTCAGGCAGCAAACCTCTGAGCTCTGACTTTGCTTAGCTTTGTCAATGCATGCCCACATTTAGCGAGAAAGAAGGTGATGAAGTCAATGTGAGGAATACTACTAGGAACCAGAATGGTGAATGCTCTGGTCATGCAATTAAAGTTTCTCCTCACTGCTTGCTTTTTAGATTTCAGGTTTTGATGTGAAGTCCCATTGTGTATTTTCACTCTCTTGCTGTAGCCTGTATGCACACATGGTATTGTGTTGTGTACATTAGATCTGTGTCACTTCTGCAACTAATCGATTCATTGTGGTTCAGTTTATTCCAGTTTTTCATCGGTATTTTGTACCTGTGCATTTATTTACAATTTCAAAAACGCTTTGAATCGTCTACCTCTGAAATGTAGAAATGCAATGTTTCACTCTGTTTTTTCCACATTTGCTGTTTAAAAAAAAAAAGTGTGTTTTATGTGTGCATAAAGAAAGGTTTTGCCCAAAAATTGCAATAGACCCCTTTTTTGATTTTTGTTCACCACATAGTTTTATTGCATTTTCCATCAAACATTCAAAGTTTTCCTTGCCAGATAGAGGGATATGTTGCATCTAAAGGAATAATTGTGAACTTTAGACTTGAAACAGAAAATTGGAAATGAAATTTGTAAGTGGTGTTTTCTGGTTAAACCCTTAAAATACATAGTTTGTGTAATTGGGAGATGGTGTGCAACAACTTTATTCAAGATATTAACTCTTTTGTTTAAGGTTGTTAATGCCTGTTAAATTAATTTGGCCTGTTATTTAGTAGTTGCATTTTTTATATTTGAGTATTAACCATCAGCATACAGTTGTAATATTGCGATGCATTGAATTGTGACAGAGGAGTTGTGATGAGTAATGTATCGTGGGCTAGTTGGCAATATCCAGTTGTAGTGTACATAAATACTTAATTAAATATATAAATACTTAAATAATCCCCCCCACTTTCCCACAGTTGCAGATGTTGGGGTATGATGTCAGTTGGGCTGCATTTAACATTGTGGAAGTCATGTCTTCCTCAAAGTTTACCTACAAGGTAAGAAATGGCTGCTTGTTACACTGCCAAAGGTTTGGACACACCCAGTTAAATGCCTGTTTAAACTGGACCAGAGAGTGGAGGAGAAACACTGAGCACTTCTTGGGTCTATGTGCGAACTCCTTCACCTGTTGTAAAAGCATGCCAGGGCAGTGCGTCAGGCAGCTTGCTGAGAGAATAAAAAGAGTTTACAAAGCTATAATCAAGGAGGAAGTGACTGTTTTATAGAATTTAAAAAAATATAACATGGCTTTTGATTTTTAACTTTTTTGCTCCCTGTATAATTCTCCATTGTTATTTTATATCTTTACCACCTTGATTGTTACTCTGTAATGCAGAAAATCAGGAAAATAAAAGCTTATCTGGTGTGTCAGATCTTTTGACTGGTACATTGTATATCTGTGGGACATATCTTGAAATTCAAGATGCTGTATTTACATAGCCAGTCTGACGTGTTTTCTCTGTGACAGAGGATTGGCTATCTTGCTGCTTCCCAGTGTTTCCATGAGGGCACTGATGTCATCATGCTGACCACCAATCAGATCCGTAAGGTTGGTGAATACTTACCACTTCCCTTGTGTTCAAGTCGCCTTCATGTGAAACTAGCCTTAATTCCTTCTTCCTGTTCCTTCATACTTTTAGGATCTAAGTAGCCCTAACCAGTATGACACAGGAGTTGCTCTGACTGGCCTGTCATGTTTTGTGACACCTGACCTTGCACGGGACTTGGCCAATGACATCATGACCCTGGCAAGCACCTATTTTTGTCTTGCTGTGTTATTATACCTTATGGATTTGTCTTCTTTTCTGACCTCCTGTTTGCTCCATCTTTGTGTCAGATGTCGCACACTAAACCATTCATCCGAAAGAAGGCTGTGCTAATCATGTACAAGGTGTTCCTCAAGTACCCAGAGTCCTTACGGCCAGCTTTTCCGCGCCTTAAGGAGAAGCTGGAAGATCCTGACCCGGGTGAGACACAGTGGATTTATATAGGATCAGGCGATGCACATTATATAAAGTACACTCTTTGAATTTTAATCACAAGACCCCTGAAATATCTTCAATTGAGAATATTGAATGAGTTTTGGAATTGCAGTAAGTAAATTATCTTGACTTTTATTCAATAAAGTTATTGAAAACTAGGACACTTGGCTTTGGAGAGTGAGAAATTTTATTTATTCATTGCAGTTGGAAATGGCTCTGGGTGACTGTGCACATTTGCTTTAAAGCCTTTTGATGTTTTAACAGTTGAAACCGTGATGTGTGCAGTGATTTTTTGTATGAAGTGGCAGGGTATAACGTTTTGGTTACCTGGTGTTTCAGGTGTGCAGTCAGCTGCTGTGAATGTCATTTGTGAACTGGCAAGGAGGAACCCCAAAAACTACCTTTCCCTGGCCCCACTCTTTTTTAAGCTCATGACTTCATCCACTAACAACTGGGTACTCATCAAGATCATCAAACTGGTGAGTGATAATGGTAGACCTGCCTGTGTGTGCGTGTGCTGGTGCCTGTGTGTTTGTCTGACTTCTACTACTCTGCTGGCTCGCTCACTCACAAATACTGTCTGTCAGTCTTTTGTTACCTACTTGTCTAACTACTCCCAAACTGTGTCTGACTGTTAGTGTCACGCTACCTCGCTCGCCTGTTCGCTCACTCACTAGCATTGTCACTTAAACAGAAAAATGGTGTCTTGACTGTCAGTTGAAGTGTTGATGTGCAGAATAGAGACCTGCTCCTGAAACGTGTAAAAAGTCTTGAGAGGGATGTTGGATTTAGTTTATTAAAAAACTATTTTCTTGTTATTTTGGTAATTGCTCTGCTCTTTCTTCAGTTTGGTGCCCTCACACCTCTGGAGCCTCGCTTGGGGAAGAAGCTCATTGAGCCATTGACAAACCTCATCCACAGGTAAGGGGACATGTGGCAGGCCTGGAATAACATGAACCGTCACCGTCAGATAAAATGGCACCAATTAAATGTAGTGAGACCCCTTTTATCCATGTTCTGTTAATGTTTTTAATTTTCAGTTTTCTGACAAAAGGAGGCCAGCAGGACTGTAAAATATATATGAAATAGTGTGCATTTAAAGTAGGGCTGGGCAATATGGCCTAAAAATAAAATCGCCAATTTTTTTGACACCTACAGCCGATTTACTATTTTTTACTATTTTTATCGAAGTATTCTTCTTTTTTTTTTTTTTTTTTTTTTTAAAGAACAATTTAATAAAAAAACAGGCATTTATGGAAATTATTTATACCAAAATATTATGTATTTATTTTTAAGCCATTCATGGACACTTCAGCAAAATACTTTTGGATTTGTCACACATCTGGGATCGATTGTGTTCAGTATCAAGATTAACCCAGGCTTTTCTACTGTACATATGGGCACCATATCTTTGGCGATATGAAACATCTGTAATTTCTTTTCACCATGGCCCCTTCTTATCACATGGTATGCAACAGAAAAATGATGCTGCTGTTACCTGCTTCTGAGTATTAGCTGGCGCTAGCTTGCACATGTTGCAGAATCACATGGTTTTCCTCATTCGGCTGTGTGATCCTGTCGGGAATGGGAGAATGAGTTTGTAGTGCTTCAGCTGTTTTGCTGCCTCAGACTTTACAATGAGTGGGGGGGTTTGTTCGATATCAGGCCTTGCATTACCAAACCACTTCCAAATCACTGAGGAAGCAAGGCTGGTTTTATAATGACTGAGGAGACACTGCTAGTTGAAAGACCTCAGCTCCTCACTTGTTGATGTGCACATTGCCAACATGTAGAATGATTCTGTGTAAGGGTCAGGGCGGTTTGACACAATACGTGTCTGGTGGGCTCTTCTTAGTGATATTAAAGTAAATTGTGATTTTTAATTTTGCGAATCATTCTCAACCAAAAACCTGATTTATTTGCTGAAATTGTTATATCACACAGCTATAAAGTTTTGTTTACAGTTTACCGGCAGTCCTGTAGAAGTCAAAATATTGAATGAAATTATAATATTATAATTGGTAAAAACTGTCATTAATGGTTTGAGTGCCAAAGTTTGAATTTCTTTGCCTTTTTGCCTGTTTACAATGATTATACCTCTTTCCCCAGTACCTCGGCCATGTCTTTGCTGTATGAGTGTGTGAACACAGTGATTGCAGGTTTGTAATAATCTCTGTATGTTTTTTTTTTTTTCCCCCTGAAGTAATCAGGTTTTGGTCTAATTACTGGAACGAGAAGAAAAAACTTACCTTAACACTTACTGCTGTGTTTCACTGCAACCTGTTATTTTCTTTAATGTTTCAGCTCATAAACTTGAGCTGAGTATTTATAGAAACATATCTGGTTTAATACCATTTCACATAGAATGCAGGTTCCAGTCCCCAAGAGAGAGCTGGCATCTAATTTTCATTCTTTTATTTCTTAAGCCAGCCTCTGAAGGATTATATTTATTTTTAGTATATGTAAACTAAAATTTAGAATCCTGTTGTCAGTGTTTTGCTTGTAAACTTGCTGCCAAGTGGGTGATGATGCAGATTAGTTTGGTTTCATTAGTACAGGGACTGCATGTCATGACTGTCCGTGCGTGCGTGCGTGCGTGCGTGCGTGCGAGCGTGCGTGTGAGCGTGTGAGAAAGTGCTTTGGTACCAGGATTGTGCTGATGCGACTGCTGGTCCTGTAAATCCCCCTGACTCGGTTCCTGTTGTTACAGTGCTTATCTCGCTGTCCTCTGGGATGCCCAATCACAGTGCTAGTATTCAGGTACCTTTTCACTTTTTGCTTTTCCTATTATTCTAGTTACTGGGGTTGAACACCTTCAAGTTACTATAATTGAGATTCCCTGTGCAATTATTCACGTCCAGGAAATAACCTATTTTAAATATAATGAGGATAATGACCTGGGTATGTCTTAATACATTTTCACCTCATTGTTCTTGAATTTGTCGAAATAAAACACCTGGAAATTATTTACTGTGTGACGTGACTGTATTGTTAAAGACTAAATTAAAATGCAGCACAATACATCTAAAAATTAAATATACACCTGGTGCAGTTGGTGCAGAAGCTGACTGCGTCAGAGCTGTTTGGTATAATAATGAGCCCAATGCAGTGAACCTGGTGTGGAAGCGCTCAGCATTCGTGTATGCAGACTGATGATACCCCACCTTCCTCCCTTAGCTGTGTGTACAGAAGCTGCGCATCCTGATTGAAGACTCGGACCAGAACTGTGAGCCCTCTCTCAATGCCTGCAGTGTGTCATTTTCCCCATTGTCTGTGTGTTTCCAAGTCAAGTGGCCTCAGTCACATGGACTGAAACTCTGCATAACTCGAAAAATTTAACTTTGCTTTCTGGTAAATGGCCCCAGTCTTGTCACACTTTTTGTACTACTGTGGTACAAAGTCTAGATTCTGGTTGCCATCTTTGTTTTGTAGCACCCCGTTTTTGATTTCATTTTGGTACTAATTACTAAATATTAGGGCTTAATATTTGCTGCACTTAGTAATATAAAGTGGTGCAAATTGGTCGATATAACAAACTTCACATTTTAAAGAAGAATTGGTGTGTAAGATGAAATAACACAGTTCAGCTGTGAGTGCTGGAATTGTCTGTCTCATTCCTTTAGCCTGTTTGAGTTTGAGTAAACCGCCGGTTTCACATAGCCAGGCATTTGGATTGTGCTGGATTTTTAGACCGATTCTGGACTCGTTTGTAAGAAATAGGTGGTTTATTCGTGGTAGACACTCTTGTACTAGACTGGGGACACATTTAAAGACACTACTTTGTGCTTTAAAATTTGGGATTCTAATTATGATTTAAGTTAGAAATTACCACTGGAAAAAAAAATTGTTGGATTTTTGAAAAACTTAATTGACATTCGAGTTATCTGGATTACCATGCATATGAGTATGTTGTGTAGACTAAGCGTGTCCGTGTTAGCTTGGGTTTTTTTTTTTTTTTTCTGTGATTTGCAGTTTTCCTCAACAGATTTTATCCAAAAATATTTTCCTATTCTTGAAATAATGCCCCTCTTTAAGGCCGAGACACTTCCTTTGTATACCTTACTTGAGGTATGTGTCTGAGTCATTAAGCATGTTTTTGTAAAGCTGAGATTCACCTTCTCATGTGGCACGTGTCAGCGTTTACATACTGCATGAGCTTATTCTGACACAATTTGGCAGCAGTCAATGGGAAATATGAAAGGTTCATTGAGGAAAACAGTGCTTAAAGTGTGTGCTGTGTTTGTGGTGTGTTTGTGTGTGTTGTTTTTCTGCATTACTTCATGTACTATGGTTAGAGTGATGTGTAATGTGAAACTATGTAACATGGCTCCTGTAATGTGGCCGTAACAGTAATATTGCCACTTTTCCACTGGTGTGATCGTGCTACACCATGCCTCAGCACACTACGGCACAAGTTGCTTTTCTACTGAGCAGGCACTGCTCTGCAGCTGCACACTAATATTAATATATATATATATATATATAATGTGTATATATGTGTATATATGTGTATATATATATATATATAACACACAATCGGCATAGAGTTTGCAGTGTTATTGGCTGTTCTGTTGATTGTTTATGTAATGACATACTGTTCTGTACACTAGATCAGCATTGGTTTGCTGTATGTCTGCTAATTTAGCTGATATGTCTCGGCACAGTTTTATTTATGATGTACCCTTCCTTGTATATTCTACTGCCGTGAGTCTTGGGCTCATGAGTGTTTTGGTTGTGTTTTAGTGAAGTACTTGGGTTTGCTGGCCATGTCGAAGATCCTGAAGACCCACCCCAAGTCTGTGCAGTCCCACAAAGACCTCATCCTGCAGTGTCTGGATGACAAAGATGAGTCGATTCGCCTTCGGGCCCTGGATCTTCTCTATGGCATGGTAGTGTTGTCTTTTATCATCAAAGTTCAAAACAAACACTCCAAACTAGAGGTGTAAGACGTGGAACCCTAAGATCACACCTGGTGCTTGGGTTTGGTCCATAAGCATTCCATCACAGTGCAGCAGATGTACTTATCAATAATAGATGTTTCCTTCAATACAAGAGCTGGTATGCTGTGAGCAAGCGTATATTTATTACCCTTGCTGTATAACATGATATCAAACAATGTGTGCAGCTTGGGCAGATTTGTATGTTATGGCAGCGTTTTGTTCTGAGTTCAGGTTTGCACCTCTGGATCACCTTGTGCCCATGCAGGTTTCCAAGAAGAACTTAATGGAGATAGTGAAGAAGTTAATGCTGCACATGGACAAGGCAGAGGGAACCACATACCGCGACGAGCTGCTCACCAAGATCATTGACATTTGCAGCCAGAGCAACTACCAGTACATCACTAACTTTGAGTGGTCAGTGTGATTCTCTCTTTATGTTCTGAAGTCATGGGCAGTTGTCATAGTAACACAGCGGTCTGTTTACTATGCTTTTAGTAATTTGTTACCTCTTACTTGATCTGTAAAAATGTTGTGGTGGAATCCAGAGTGCATGACATTGTCTGATTGGGTCATGAAGACATTAATTCAGGGGTGTTTGAATGTCTCAGTGAAATGTCTCCTTACACAAAGTATCAGGAATGTGAAGTCACAGAACAAACTAACGGGTGTGAAATAGACATTTAGCATGTAGCATGCAGCTCCAGACCTTTGTCTGACATTGATAACTGTGAAGACATCCCTCAGGCCTGGCCTAGCTGATGGCGTCATTATCCATCCCGACCCCCAGGTACATCAGCATCCTGGTGGAGCTGACCCGGCTGGAGGGCACAAGGCACGGACACCTTATCGCCTCCCAGATGTTGGACGTGGCTATCCGTGTGAAGGCCATCCGTGGCTTTGCCGTGGCCCAAATGGCAATGCTGCTTGACAATGCCCACATGCTCACCGGCAACACCCAGCGCAACGGCATCTGTGAGGTGCTGTACGCTGCAGCGTGGATATGCGGGGAGTTCTCAGAGTACGTACTGCGTCGTGCACACGCTCCGCTGCATGTATGCGCTCTGTCCTGGCATGGTGTGCTGACTGGGTCTGACTGCTGATTTTTTGGTTTTGAGGAGAACTTAATCTGATATAAGTGAGAGAGGACTGGAGGAAGTTTTTAATTTAAGCAAAGAAAGATCCCCACAGGTAATTTCTTGAGTTTGGTACGCAGAGGTTTAACCAGCAAAAGGAATTGTGTAATTTAAGGTTAGGCATGCCAGTGCTTTTTCAGGTCAGTTTTCTGTGTTTTGTTGCCCTGCCTCCTTTTTTATTAATTAGTATGGTTAGAGTTTGTGTCTTACTTACAGGTTTCTGATTAATGACCATGTATTTTAAATAATGCAGAGGTAGGCTTTTACACAGTTGACTGATAGTTGTAGCTTGCATTCTGTGCTGATGCCCAGGTTCTCTGTGATGTTTGGAGTGTCATAACCTTCACCGATGATGTGGAGTGAGATATGGGTTGGACAAGTAAAGATTAGAGGGGAAATATCTGAGGAAAGAAAGGAGAGACTGCATGCTGTCAAGTAACTGGGCACTGAGGTAGAAGAGAAAATGTTCTAATAGCAAACTATGAAGCGAGTTGAAGAATGGTGTTCAGACATTTTCTCGTGTTATAGCTGGTCACCCACCCTATGCTATCATCCAGTACAACTTGCTCCCTGTCCCTGTTCAGGCACCTGGAGGACCCGCTGCACACGCTGGAGGCCATGCTACGGCCCAAGGTGGCCACCCTGCCCGGGCACATCCAGGCTGTCTATGTGCAGAATGCCGCCAAGCTGTTTGGCACGGTGCTACGTGGCAAGGGGGGCGCACCGCCTGACAGCCAGACAGCCCAGGAGACGGCCCAGCTGCTGATTGACAGGCTGCCGCTTTTCGTCCAGAGTGCCAATCTCGAAGTCCAGGAGAGGGTGAGTGCTCCAGACTGTCAGAGTTTGCCTGCTGGCTCACAGGTAATGTGCAAGCTTCTAGCTCTGTGCGTTTTGTCCTCAGGCCTCCTGCATCCTGCAGTTGGTGAAATACGTTCAAAAGCTGCAGCAGAAGGAAGTGGAAGTGGCAGAAGAGGTGACGGCCCTGTTTGCTGGCGAGCTCAACCCGGTGGCCCCCAAGGCGCAGAAGAAAGTACCTGTTCCTGAGGGGTCAGTTTTCACCACCTGCGCTTTGAGCTCTGCGCACACCCGCCATGACGCCAAATGCAGACAATCTCTGGTGGTGTGAACTTAAAGTGCACTGTGTTATCTTCAGCCTGGACCTGGACACCTGGATCAATGAGCCGCCATCGGAGAGCGAGTCCGAGGACGAGAAGCCCAAGGCTGTGTTCTCCCAGGAGGAGCCGCGGCACACGCGCAGCCGGCACATCGAGGTGGATGAGAAGGAGCTGGCCAGGGTATGTTTCGGCCTCACCGCCCACCAGGCTGCCTGACTTCACACTGTGATGATTTGCAAGAAGAAAACGTGTGTGACTGTTCTGCCTTGCAGGGTTTAATGACCCAACCCTCAGCTCATTACATGGTGCAGTCAGACCTAAGAAAGAAATTTATCCTGTCTTTGTTTTCCTGCAGGGAAGTACTGAAACCACAGTTGCCTATCACTGCCATAAAGCGCTGACTCATTACAGTGTTAATTTTACACATGAAGCCTGTCATACTTTTTTGTGAACCTTGCATTGTGTTACAGACCTAAAGTTGTCCCTGAGAGAAATATACAGTTTTGGTCAAGTCACAGGGATTTGTGAGTTAAGTTGTATGCTTGCAGCAGTACTAGCCTGTCACCACTGATTCACATGCTGCTGATATGTAGTGAACCCTTATGAACCACCAACATCATGGTCACTCATAGTTCCCACTAATGGTTTTTACTTTCAGCGGAGAGAAGTCAGGAAGCAGGAGCAGGCCAACAACCCCTTTTACATCAAGGCCTCTCCATCCTCCCAGAAGGTAACCGTATTTGTTGTGCTTCATGTAAGCCTGGTTTTAGGCAGCTGAATGATCACATTGTTGTATAGCACTGTGGAAAAGGTTGCTTAACTCCATTAATGTGAAAGTCCACAGTCTGTATTGGCACTTTAGGTTTCCACAATGTGTTATACTGTAAGAGAGGTTGCTTATGAAAAATGTCATGACGCAAGAACTGCCCGGTTTAAGTTAATGCTGAATTGACATGTTAGCAGGATGTGACTGACAACAGATATCCTTTTATTTTATTATTATTATTTTTTTGTGTTTTTCAGCAATGGTAAAACTTTGCTTTAACCAGCACTGAATACCTTTCTGTGCACCGCTGACTGAACAATCACTTTTTCAGAGACATTAAAAGGAACGAATGGGTTTTTTTTTTTTTTTTTTTTTTTGCCATCTTAAAGGTCTGCCTTTTGTCCTGATCCAAGACAATGCTGCTGTTAGCATATGGCATTCCTGTGAACGTTGTCAGTTTGTTGAAGCATTTATATAATTTAGTGGAATGATCTTCTAAGGACGACAGTCTGTGACGTTTTGTTTGTATTTAATGGAAAATTCACAATATTACTTAAAATGTGGTAAGTTTCAGTCAGTTACAAGCACTGTCTCAAAATTAATGAAGGTCTATCCTACCAAATCACCATAGCACATCCAAGTACCATGTAAGTGATGCACCCGATGTCTGCAGGTGTATCAAGATACCCCAGGTGTTGAACACATTCCGGTGGTCCAGATAGACCTCAGTGTGCCTCTCAAAGTTCCTGGTGAGTAGCCGTTCGGTGCATTGTGTTGAGACTTCCCTGCCTCTTCTCACTGCCGACCCATCGCATGCCTTTTTCTAACCTATACTCTCCTTCTACATGTGCTTTTAGATCTGCTTCCTGTTCCTAACACCTGCTGCTTCTCTTGTGACATGTCATTCCTTTCTTGTTCTGCACTTCTCCTTTCCTACCTCATGCCCTGTGTGCTGCTCCTCTTCCCTGTAATTGTCTTGCTTCCCTGGCTAGTAACTGTCATGTGATGGGTTGCAACAGGAAGCTGTGTTTTTGAAAGATAAAGCAATGCATTTGTTGCTGCAGTGTTCTCTGGCTGCGTGCTTCATTCTGCAGTGCTGTGTCATTATGTTGAGTTGTCGTCATGATTTCTTCGTGCTGTTGTCAGCATCCCATGTTCAGCTCTATCCCTTACTCTTATTTATTGATTTCAAGTTGAAATAAGGAAGTTATTTTGCTGTGGTTTTCTATATAAACAAAAAAAAAAAAAAAAAATATATATATATTATTTTTTTTATTTATTTTTTTTTTTAAACTTTAATAATAATGTGGCAATAACGTGGATACGTCCAAATTATGGACACTCAGTGGGTAAAACATCCCATTTGGATGTAGAAGTTACCCAGCTGGAATCCTACCCCAGACACTTAGTGCTAGCTCCTTGGGATCTGAATGGTGGATTAAATGCAGAGAACCGATTTCACAGTAACAAGTATGTGTTGTAATATGTGTATATAGTCAATGACAATTAAAAAAAACAAAACTTTTTTTCCGTTGTGTCTGTTAGAATTCAACAGTCCCGAGGGCTTTTTAATGTTCATAATGCATAATTGCTAATTTGAAGACTGAGAGGATTTCCATCAGTGTCCGCCATGTGGTCTTCATCTGATAAGCAATAATCAGTGGAGATTACTCACAATCCTCATCTCAGTTCTAGCTCACTGTCAGGGTTTACAGTTTCTAATTACAGCAAAGCCCATTATTAGGTGCTCCCAGAAACTGAAAGTATATTTAATATTGGAGGGTATTACAGCTAGGCCTTGTTTTAGGGCTTCTCTTTTTATGTTGACTTACTTTTATGGCTTTACTAAGTAAATGTGCTTTAATTTTATTGTTGACTAACACCACGATGTGATAGCTGCCAGTTTGGTGTACATATGTGTACACATTCACATATCTCCCACTCTTTTTTAATTACGCAAACAGTGATTGCCACCTAAATGTGAACTGTGTAGTTTCTTTAGGTGTGTGTGTGTGTGTGTGTGTGTGTGTGTGTGTGTGTGTGTGTGTGTGGTTTTTTGAAAAATGGTTTCCATGTCATACTGAAGTATTTGTCTGTACTGGGACTGCAATCTAGATTTTAAGACAGTGTCTTATGCTGACATTATATTACATTATTACATTATTATATTACACATAAATATAATGTATTAATATAATACATTATATTTATTTTTAAATTTGACTTTTTTTATTTTCTGGTTTTTCAGCTTGTTACATTTTAAAAATTTTCCAGTCATTACAATTTTGAATGATCAGCTTGACATGCGTCATATCAAGTAAACTTAATTAGGTTTTGTTGTGTGTTCTGTGTACCTCTCCTTTCCAGGAATGCCAATGTCAGATCAGTACCTGAAGCTGGAGGAGGAGCGACGGCAGAAGGAGAAAGCGGAGAAGAAGAAGAAGAAGGAGAAGAAGAAGAAGAGGGAGAAGCGTGGACGAGGGCGCCAGGCAGACTCTGGAGGCGAGAGTGAGGAGGACATCACTCCAGCTCACGTGGTGGACATTGTCACAGAAGAGATGCCTGAGGTACACAGATGCCCTGGCCCTTCACAAGAAATTTAACTGGTGTGCCTATATGTTTACAAGAAGATTAGGAGCAGGAGAAGAGGCGGTTCAGGGTCTGTGTGTGTGTGGAGGGTGCAGGGGCAGGGTCTGTGTGTGTGTGGAGGGTGCAGGGGCAGGGTCTGTGTGTGTGTGTGTGTGTGGAGGGTGTCGGGGCGGTAGAATATGAAGATGGTTGGATAAATTGAATACAGACAGGAAGCTTTTGGGACATTTAAAAGATCTGTAGGAGTTTTCCCATCTTAACATTGTTGTGGGCCCTAAGTCCAGTCTAAAAACGGAGATGTTCAAGTGGGATCACAGCAGTGTCTGATGCACTATAATAACACAGGAAGTATAAGAATGGTGGTTTTGTGTGTGAGTCTTTTCCTTCTCTGTCACAGAATGCCTTGCCTAGTGATGATGATGACAAGGACCCTAACGACCCCCACAAAGCCTTGGACATAGACCTTGATAAGTTAGTATAACCCTTCATATTTCCTTTTCTTGATATTTAGCATTAAAAATAAAAACCAGGCATAAGATCTTGGTTCCACTTTAGATGCAGATGTTGTGAGGTTAACTATGTTATATACTTACAGGGATTGTTAGTATAATTGGCAAATGCAGATTTTTCATTATTATATTTGCTCATGTTAGGTTTAGTAACTTTTTTTGTCCCTTTTACAAATTGCCAACATGGTATTTTCCATGAATTGATAAAAAAAAAAAAAAAAAAAAAAAAAAAAAGTATATAAATTTGGCAATTTTTGCAGGACGTATATAGCCCTGCAAGTATTAAACACAGCAGTCTATTTTATAGTAATAGTCACATGGCCATTCCCACATAGGGATATTTACCCAATCCCCTATCATAAATAAGAGACCTTTGGGCCCTCCTGCTACACGTACTCTCTCAGCACTGTATCCTGTGGTTCTCTTTCTGTCTCTCATACGCACACACCTCACTGTCTCATGAGCAGTCTGCTAATGGGAGCAGTGCACAGGTGAGTCTCAGTCCAAAGACCAGAAACTTTTAAACCCTTTAGGCGGCTTTGTCAGGGGGTGCTTCCTAATAGAGACCTGCTTTATTAAGCTAATTTGTAGTTTTGGCATGGAATCTTTTTTTTTTTTTTTTGGCTCTGAGCTTTGCAGTAGAATACCTCTGGACCTCCGCAATGAGCAGCATGCATGTCAAATCTCCCTTCCACTCCTCATGTAGCTACAGACACTTTAGTATGAACA
Organism: Chitala chitala; assembly: GCA_025773905.1. NCBI lineage: Eukaryota > Metazoa > Chordata > Actinopteri > Osteoglossiformes > Notopteridae > Chitala > Chitala chitala. The sequence goes on from JABJVR010000029.1 coordinate 2,353,164, forward strand.
CTACGTGAGTGATGGTATCTGTCTGCAGTAGTACCTGCAACTAATGGGGTGATGTTCAGGAAATGAAATGATCCCATGAGTGTTGATTTAGGTCTGATATTTTATGAATAATTGCCATGCTTTTCTACCTTAACAAGTAATAGATTGTGTAAACTGGCGATCAGAAAGTGTTTGTATGCTGTCAGAATGGCAACGAGTTCACTCCTGCAGCCTGGTACATAGGCTGTCTGATTGCCCTTTATGTGGAAATCAGTGTACTGGTTAAACAGGGAAATTGAAATTGAGCTGGAGTGAATTTTAGTGTGCTGGTCAAACCTGTGCTGGGTAAGCAGTGTGCTGATGTGTGTGAACAGCATCCTTTGGCAGACCTCTAAATTCCTGCTTGGGTATTAAGCCGTTATGCTCCATGTTGCATTGTGTCAAGTTCTAGGGCCGATCCACCTGTCACGGTGATCTTCCCACTGAGGCACCTGTGCTCTTGAAGCCATGGACCTCTCCCTGGCACTGAGCTCCCTTTGCTGCTGGCAGATCCACTGGAGTGTGTCATGTGGGCCTGCATGCCACGTACAAGCGTATGGACGAACTTCACCTGCTCTCTCGCCCCCAGGCCTCTGGCCGACAGCGAGAAGCTCCCTGTGAGGACACACCGCCCTCCTGATGTCCTCAGGAGCCCAGGCGAGGAAGGTGAAGCAGAGGGTTCCCCTCAGGTGCACAAGAAGAAGAGCAAGAAGGACAAGAAGGAAAAAGAGAAGAAGAAGGACAAGGAGCGGAAGGTAAGGCTGAGGTCCACCTGGGGTAGAAATGCTGCTCCTTAATAGCATTTCAGGTTGGTGAAGGTAAAGACATTGCACATGTCAGTGTTTTAATATCACTGTATGCACTTTTATTGTTACTATACTTACGTTTTGTGCAGTTTACATCTTTATTGGCGTCGTACAATTTCTTTTAATTAGGAGCAGGTGAAGAGGACAGGCCCGCTTTTCATTTTATTTTTTTCTTATTTTCCCTAGAAAAGCAAAGAAGAGAAAAAGAAGAAGAAGCAGCACAAACATGAAGCGGGTGATGATGGAGAGGACGTGTCTGCCGAAGAGCAGATCCAGCCAGCAGAGAGCACCGAGGTGGCTGCTCCACCTTCCACAACACCTGTGGAGGTATGGCATCACGAGGGAAGCACTGCGAGAAGCCAACGTCGTAGGCGTAGTTTGCTGTACATGCCGTGCTGTGGTGCTAAAGAAAGCTGCTTTACTTTGTACTGTAATATTCAGTATGTAAAAACGAGCCAGTAGATAGAGCCCTTTTTCTTTGTGTAGTTCTAATTAGCTGTTTCAGAAGTAAGACCTTGGACCAGATGGCTTCCCTTCCTTCTTGCAGTACTTAAAATTGATGCTAACAATTTGCCCTCACTCCTTTCGTTATGTCTCCCCCCCAACCCTGTCCACTTCTAGGCCTCTGAGTTGGATTTTTGGCTCTCTAGTGCTCCGGTACCCTCTGTTAAACAGGTCGATTTTTCTCTTTTGCTGTCATATGTTCACCACATTGTTTCCTTTATCCTTCACCCTGCTCTGCTCCAGTCTCCCTCGCAACACTGTCCTGTGTTCAGCACTTTCCCTGTTGTTGCACATACCAGATGTCTTGTAGTTGTGGGGTGGTCTCAGTCTGTCTTGTCTCACACCATGTCTGTTATTTCTCTGTGTCTGTACAAAAAAAGTGATTCGTTTTGTCTCTGGCAGTGTCAGTTTCAGCTTGTTTTTCTTATTAATTCTTTTGCACTTTTTTCTCAGTGCTAATCTGACCCTTACCTAGCACATGGGAGTCCTCGTTACAGTTTCCTTTGTACCGCTTGATGTGTTGCAGACTCACTATCCGATCTTGGTCAAGAGCCCTCGGAATAGCACGCTGTCTTAGCCTTGGCTGCCAACACAAGGCCTCACTTTGTCATTCAGAATTATTTCATTGTTCTCTCTGTTCTGTCTGTCTCAGTCACTTCTGGCAGTTCCTCTACTCTCTGTAGAGGATGTTTGTTTTCAACAGAGCCCAGATAATGTGTAGTATTTAACAAATTTAGGCAGGCTTGTGGTGGCCTTTTGATCTGTTCAGAGCATTTGGCATCAGGAATGTAAGAGTTAACTTCAGTCTGCATAGACGTTTTAATGGAAAATGTCTCATAATATGTTGGTCTGCGCTGCTGCGACATCATTTATGACTGTTTTCTTCTCCCACATAAGGGATCATTACACGTGTTTGTTTATAATGTTTTTGCTCTGCCAACTTTAATTATAGGGAGAGGTTGTGCAGTGTGTATTTAGCAAGAGGCTAATAAGCCTCATCTGATCCGAGCCTTTGCTGGCTATCTGTAATGTCTTGTTTTACTAACCAAATTAACCGATTTTTCTGTTTGTGATTTTTTTGCCTGGCTTATGTTTAAAGTGCTGTGTGTGTGTGTGTGTGTGTGTGTGTCTCCCCCCAGGAAGCGGCTGTGCTCGTTCCGGAGGCAGCCCCTGACACCACCCAGGACTCTGAGCCTGATGAGCATAAAGACACTGAACCTGAGGATCCAGTGAGTCCATGTTTATTTAATAATGGGGGACAGGAGGTGTGTGGGTAATGGGCTTTAAAAGGAGGCAGCTTACAGTGTCAGTTTATTGTCCTGTCCCTTTATATCCCACAGGCTTGCTGTTGTAAATGTTGTGATACTGGTAAATATAAGTTATTATGCGTCCAATTAAGTGGTGCCCCCTTGTGGCCATTAATTGTTTTTGTACTGGTACATCCTTGGCCATATGTTCAGAAAGTCTAGTGTGGTTGGAATGCTTGCATTGGTATGTTTGTTTCACCTCCCCTCCTCCCATTTTAGAAGTCCTCCAAACACAAGAAGAAGAAGCAGAAAAAGGAAAAGGAGGAGAAGGACAAGAAAAAGAAGAAACGGCACCATCGTCACCATAGCGATGAGGGTGTAGATGAATCTGTGCAGAACGGCACTGTGGAGGAGGACGAACCCCTGCCGGTTTGTAACCGCATGTTGCTTCTTCCAGATGTGTTGCACGCCTCTTGTCCTTTTCACACAAATACTCAAATACAGTTTGTCCCAAATACCTGTCTCTTTTCTTATAATGTTGTTCAAATTGTTTAGTGTGATTATGTTCTGTTCTGCTTGTCTGAATTAAGGTTTTCTTTTTTCTTTGTTTCCTACACACTTTAGCCCATGTCAAACTATTGCCTTCTTGCTGAGAACTCGTACATCAAAATGGTGAGTTGAAAGTGTAATCAGGCCTTGCTGTTACGCAGCCTCTTGATGTGTGAGCAGCAGTAAAGGACACTCCTGCTGGCTTGAACTGGCTGCAGTCCACCTGTGCACAGAGCCTGCAGAGTTTTTAATCACTTCTAAAAATGTACCGATTTTGTTTTTGATTCAACCAAGTCCATAGTTTGTTTAAAATATCCATTTCTGAAATCATTGTGTTAATTTGCTTGCATCCCTCTCTTAAAGATGATGGAGGATGCTAACCAGGTATGGGTTTCGCAAACAATACGGGTTTATTTTTGGGTGATTTTGGCATCTGTTTTGATTTGCTGTACATGGTGCTGCAACTGGACTATTTGCAGTGTTAGTGATAAGTTTGCTGTTTTGTTACAAAGAGAGCCCTGAGGAATGCTTTTCATCTGAGGTTTAGTTCAGTTTGCCCTATGCACAGGGATACATCCTTTGTAACAGCTGCAAAGCTGTGTCTATATCAGTGCTGTGGAATATCTGAAAACAAGCGAGTCCTCAGTGATGCAGTGTGATGGTGCTGAATTGGTGTGCTGTGCTGCATGGTGTCAGCAGTCGCTGTGACACCGATGCGTCCATCGCGCAGCCTTATGTTCCCCGAGTTCTGCCACCGGCCGTTCCTTGAGCTGCTCCCTCATCTCGTTCAGGTGTATGACGTCCAGGGCAACCTGCAGGACGGCAGCCAGGTGGTGGTCTCTGTCATCTTTGAGAACAAGAGCAGCAGCTTCCTTAAGTCCATGGAATTCAATGTGCTGGATTCACTGAACTCCAAGCTGCAGCGGCCGCAGGGCGCGGCCCCCCATGACAGTCTTGCCGTGCCCTTCCAGTTGCCCCCCGGTGAGGAACTCTGTTCAAACCGTCAAACATCACTCATCGCTCATAGGAGATGCTCTGTTTTAGTGGTCCGCTTTGTGTGGCCTCTGTTTAACGCTTCTGTTGAATCATCCATTATTTAACCCTTTTCAAGAAGAAAAAAATTGGTCACTGGTAACATCCTGATTGCACCCTCTCACCACAGGGCCTATTGATGGAATCATTTGAGTGCATTTGATGTTTTTTCACATTTTCAGTTTTTTAATTTTATTACAGCAGAGTCCACTTAAACTAAATAGCCATATATCTATTTATATGAATAGCATGTTAAAATTGTGTTTTTCTGATGTTGACTTCAGTAGAACATGTTCAATTAGAAAAAAATATAGCACCTGTCACAGAGAAGGTCACAAAATGCTTTGCAAAAGTGTAATAAAATAAATAATGGCAATAAAACTTAAAATCAAAATTAAAACACAACAAAGATGCAACCATAGGAGCCTAGTCAGCTCAAAGCTTGTCTGAACAGAAGTGTTTTCAACTGCTTTTTAATAGACACTACAGAATTCGCAACACGAAGAAACAAAGGCAGGGCGTTGCACAGTCTTAGAGCTACTGACTGAAAATAAAGATCCTCCTGAGTTTTAAAATGGGTTTTAGGGACCACAAGCTGATTTTGACCTAATGACCTCAAAGCTCTGGAGGAGCTGTAAGGGGTCAATAGGTCAGAGATGTACTCAGGAGCTTGGCCATGAAGTGCTCTATAAGTGAACGCTAGAATTTTAAAATCAATTCTAAATTTGATTGGTTACCAGTGAAGAGATTATAAAACCGGTGTGATGTGGACTGTTCTACTGGTTCCTGTTGGAAGCCTCGCTGCTTAGTTTTGTACAATCTGGAGACGATTAGAGCATGTTTATTAAAACAACTAAAAAGTAAGTTACAATAGTTGAAGCAAGATGAAATAAAAACATGTATGATAATCTCTAGATCAACACTGGACAACAACGTCCTCAATTTCAAAATATTCCGCAGATGATAAAAACAGTTTTTGACCATTTGTCCTGAATGTTGCTCTAAGGACATAGATTGATCAAATACAACACCGAGGTTCCTGAGGCTCGACTGAACAGAGGAGCCCAAGGAACTGAGGTGTTGCCTGAACTGCGGAATTTTCCTATCTGGTGCAATGATCAAAGTTTCTGTCTTTTTAGAATTTCGTTGAAGGTAATTGTTGTCTAACCACTCCTTGATACAAGATATTCCAACAGGCTAGACAACAAGTGAAAGTCAGACTCCCTGAAAGAACGATATAACTGAATGTCGTCAGCATATAGATAAGACACGCTTAAAAAGCTGAATAATCTGAGCAAGAGGGATCATATACAATTAAAACAACATAGGTTCTAAAACCGAACCCTGTGGTACTCCACATGACAGAGGCATTGAGGCATTACATTGATCTGATTAATAGCAACAGAAAAGGTTCTATCAGTAAGATGAGACAAAAACCACTGAAGTACAGAGCCAGACAAACCAATAATATTTTGGAGCAATCCGAATCGGGTTTATGCCATCTCCCGCTGACTGTAGTGTACAGACCAGATGTTCCGTGCCATTCCTTCCAGCGCACAGAGCCACAGTACGCAGAACCCACTCCCACGGACTCGGTGTCCGGGCCTGTGGAGTTGGAAAAGCTCGGTTGTAATGTAGATCACAGAGAGGTGACACAGTTGTAGCCCCACCGTAGTAAAAGCTATTTTCAAGTGATTGGCAGAAAAACATGAATCCATATATAAAATGAAAGAACTGGCAGTGCATGCAATGTTGAGAAACCAACATTAAGGTGGTTCAAGTGAAGCACATGGCAAAGAACTACCTGTTAGAATGTGAAAATGTAAGTTCGGTACAGTGAATACTCTCCACAACTGGGTGCTGCACTGTTGTGTCAAGGCTGTCCAGTAAGGTACACTCTGCTGTGTTGGTTACGTAGGTGAATTTAACACATCTGGTTTGCATTCATTTTTGCAGTGATAAAGTACCGTTTTCTTACCACTAGCCTATTACTTTGATGTTACTTGCGTCTTTCGAAAATTATTTTGTCATCTCGTTTTCTGGCAGGGGTCTCGAACGAGGCGCGATTTGTCTTCTCTGTGCAGAGCATCATCATGCCACAGAAGCTGAAGGGAACACTAACGTTCATAATGAAGGTGAGTGTGTCCGGGTCTGCACTTAACGGTTGCTCACTCAGTGCTGACACTGCAGTGCTGCTCAATATACAATGATGTGTCCCTGTGTGCTTCTGGGGTGCTTAAGTCTGTGTTGTTCTTTCTCTCAAGTCTGACGATGGCGCTACTCATGAGAAATTGGACTTCAAACTGCACTTTACCTGCACCTCATACCTGATTACCACTCCCTGTTACAGGTATACAGACGCACCCTAGCTCTGCCTTACAGCATGTACTCTAAATGGCTCATTACAGTTACTTACATTTGACTCATAATAAACCATATGTATAAGGGAGTTTTGTTAAAACTGGGTAAATATTATGTGGCCAGGTGGCTCAATGGGTAGAACATCAGGCTGGGATGCAGAAGTCTCCCAGTTTGAATTCCAGCCCAGCCACCAGGTGTGTCCTTGAGCAAGACACCCTGCGCTAGCTCATTTTAAAACAAACGTGAAATGTTGTAAGTCGCTTTGGATAAAAGCGTCTGCTAAATGACTAATTAAATTTAATTTTAATTTAAATACAACAAAGTTGTATAGAAAGAAAGTTATGGACCTATGACTAGCAGTCATGCCAACATTAGCTCTGTCTGAGAATTTAGCACATTTGGATGTGGCAGCGGATTGTTTTAGATCTACACTGATCGCCTTTCACAGTGTGTTTTCTGGCTCCCATTTCAAACATGCCATTCTGTCTGAACTCTTTTGAAAAGCCTTTGTACCCCTTGCAGCCCTGCGTGCCCATGGCTCACTAACAAAGTTCTGTCGTTATGCCAGTGACGCATATGCCAAGCTGCTGGAGTCCGGCGAGCTGCGGGGGAGCTCCGTGCGCCTCGAGGGCATCAGCATGCCCTTCCACCACCTGCTGGCGCGGATCTGTTTTCATCACCACTTCTCTGGTAGCCGAAGCAGTCGGGCATGCTGGGCACCGGCTTGGGGGAGGGGGGGGTGGTGTTGTCAAGCATTATCTTAAATTTTTGACTTGAAAGGTGAAATGGCGAAAGTGGGGTGTTTGATATGTAATACCTACTTATCTACATATACGTTTACATTTTATTGCTATGTAAGGTTGATGTGTTGACCATCAAAATGGTAATACAGCAGGGTGTTGGAGAGGAATTAACATCACCTTATCTTGGTCTTTTGTCTTTTAGTTGTGGAGAGGATCGACTCCTGTGCCTCTTTGTACAGCAGGTCAATCCAGGGTCACCACGTCTGTGTGCTGGTGAAAACGGTGAGTGTGCTCGCCTTGCTTTTCTCGTTCAGATGGCGAAGGTGAATTGATTCCTCGTCAGCTCTCAGAGGTCACCCATACTTAGAGGAGGTTTTACCATCCGTGTTTTTAGAAGTCTGAGTAACTGGTTGTGTACGCCTTTATCTAAAAATGCAAAGTATGAAAAGCACCAGAGTTGGTGGCCCCTCCTCCAGAAGCCCAGGTTTGCTGTTATTTTGGCTGTGATGTTCAGCTGAATTGTGCATGGGTTTCAGCTTTGATTGGCTCAACCGTAAAGTCACTGCCTTCCCTGCTCACCTTCATCTCCTCAGGCTGACCAGACCGTGTCCATCGACGCTAAATGTGATGAGCCGTCGCTGCTTGGGAACGTGCTGGACGAGATCAAGCAAACCTTTTCCCAGTGCTGATTCTGTTCTGTTATAGCCCACCCCCCGCTGTCCCAGAAACACACACATACTCGAGAATACACTCCCAGTGAGACTGGTACACCCACTTTTACCTATTTGTTTCCCCTTTTGTGTTTTGACTTCCTATTCAGTTCATATCCCATCTGTCCACCTGTCAGTACCTGTTTGTGGTCTCAGGTGATCATTCTCCATTTCCGTGCTTCTTTGCTGTACCTGAACAACAATTGTAGCATTTCTTTTCGATTGTAAAATCTTCTCCTAGTGTACACACTCTTGTTTGATGCGTCATTGTCATATTCCTGCTAACTTACTACATTCCTTAAATTTCTAACCTGTTTGTGTTGCCTCTTTTTAATCTAGTCTTTCAGCAGTGAAACTGGATGATTTGAGTTGATTTTAACTTTTTTTTTTTTTTTGTGACCAATCCCTGTTCTGTTGCTCATCTACACGCTCTCTTCACGGCACCATCTTGTGGCAGTATGTGTCTGTTTCTTTCTTGCTCCCTTTGACTCCACACGTGAACGTGTGGCTGTGGTGCTGTACCGCTGCATCCTGACACCACGCCTTCCCTACTCTGGTTCTCGCCACCCTCATCAGTAGCCTGTAACACAACAGTCATGCTAACAAATAAATGTAGCTGTCCTGCAAAACAATGTCACTTCTGGTTTTATGGTGTGTCGACTTCATTGCAGCAAGATACAGGGTACAGTGTGGACCAAGGTTAAGGATTTATGCACTTGTTTTCATTCTGTAATAAATTCTCCCTGAATGGAATGTTGCCTTGTTGTGGAATAAGAGTGGTTTCTCATAGTGATGAAGTGACCTCTACCGCTCTCTGTGTTTGGCATCACTTTGATGTCTGATAATTCTGACACTCGTTAGTCGGGTTGGTCAGGGAGTGTGCATGGCAGCTCCAAAACCACACGGCTCACTGATTCTGTACCCCATCTAATCCCCTGTGGCCAAAGGTGACCGATCCTCTCCAATGCTCCTTAGCTTAATGTTTAAATTACTTGTATTAGGAGGTGACTCTGTGTATCATATGTTGTAGATATGTACATGTAAACGATTTGCTGTATTTAACAACCTGAGGGCAACTAGCACATATTCACAGGCCCTGCACTCTAAAATGTTCTGGCTTATTTCCCTGCGCCACCCTGCATTACCAACCCATGTCAGTTTTGCAACACACGAGTGCACATGCATACGCAACGCTTTTAAACATTGTGCTTTAGACATATTTCAGTGTTACTCCTCTCACAAGTGTCTTTATCTTGACTACTTCCCTGTGTTGATTGCACTAGCAGATCCCTTTGTAAAAGATAGCTCATTGTACACTGAGTTTCCATGTGTCAGTGAAATCTTGCTTACCTGCCATGCCTTCATTGCTGTTACTGCCTGCTTAACGAATAAGGCTCACACAGTTTTTCCATACATTGCTTAGCCCAGATGTGGTTTTCCCGCTCATTATTTAGATCTAGGGCATTTGCTTTTTTTTCCCAAGAAGTTTTAACAGTAAATAACACTGCAAGGGTAGGATTTGACAATGTTATGATCAACTCAGTGGTGTAGAAAGAGAAGCTGGTAAAACGCTTAAGGTTCCCAGTACAAATTGCATACCTGTATTCAAAATGTCATTTAAAATCTTGCATGATGAGTAGAACTGGTAGAAATGTACACCTTGTCAAAAGTATGTTCACCTTGTGTACATGCACATATTTTCATGGTCATGCATTTCATTTCTGTATTTATTTTTTTTTTTTAAGTAAACATTTGAGATTATTTTTTAAATCCTAAAACCATGGCAGTTATAAAGTGACTGGGAATGTTATTTCTAAATGTTGACTTTACATTTAAGATGGTAAGGAGAGTTCTGTTTGTTTACAGGACTTTGCACTGTAAAGGAGTAAGACAATTAATTGGAGGTACCACTGACTATGCCATTTGGTGCAATTCACAGAATTCTGCTGGAAACCTTAGGTTTTATTGTTTTTGTAAATGATGCCAAGTTTCTTTATTGGTAATTTTATTTTGCACATTTTTAGTGTAATCCCAGCACTACACCTTTAGAAATTGGTTATATGTACTTTTTTGTTGCCTGTCTCACAGTATGGTGTAATATAATTTGAGAGATAATGCAAGTAAAATAAAAAACCAGCATTCCCCTATTATTATAAATAGTGTATACAAATACAGTTCGAGGTGCTCTCGTCCTTTTGTGCTTAGGTGAGGTGAATAAACTCCATAATCTGACATAAAGCATGTTTTATTTATTCAGTATGGGTTTTTTTTTTTTTTACACATTTGTCTGCATTCAGTTCTTTCCTGTCAGTTATTTTCAAAGTTATTCTCAAATCATTCCACTGACCATTTTTGGAATGGTCAGCGTATAACAAATGAGCTGAGATGCTGAAAAGCAGTAATATATAAAGTACGTTCACAATTGGTAAAATGTAATAAAGTACTGTCAGTGCCCTACCATGGTAGGTTATGTATATCTACAGCTTGTTCAACATACATCCTACCATGTATTCAGACTAAAAGGGGGGTGAGCTATTATGTTTGAATTTCGTCCAGTATTTTAATGTAAGTCAATTTGCTAATTCTTCTGATGACAGAAACTTGGCCTTGTGAATGCCAGACTGAATGCGTGAAAATGTTGTGAAGTAATTATCTGTTAATAGCAGTCTGGGCTCCTTTCAGGTGCATAATAAAAGTTATACAATACAAGAGATTTAATGAGCAGTCAATTTGTACCTCAAAGGTTTGTTTAAAATGTATTCTATTTTTAGAGCTCGTATTCAAAATTACCTGTATATGTGACAGCATTGTAATGGAAAACTCCGCTTTTATCATGCCTTGGTCTGCTATTGGGTGCATGGTGGCTCTGTGGGTAGTGGTTTTGCTGAACATTTTCAGTGTCATAAGTACAATTTCAGACTGGGCCTACAGGTGTAGCGAGTGCCTGTTTCCTTCCCCTGTCCAAAAACACGACAAATGGTTTGGTGGTACTAAACCAGTACTGCTTGTACATGTGTCTGCATGTGGGAGAAATGGTATGTGTTGTACAAGGTGAGAATGGCAGAAAGTTTAAGTAATGATCTCTCTGTTGGTCATCCACTCTGGCCTTGTGCTGCTTGTTACGTTATCCTAAAATAAGTAAACTGAAGTTGTGCTTGCAGACGTTCTAACTGCTGCTGCAAAATGTCATCCAACATGACAGGATTCCAGTAGCAAATACAAGTCAACCTGAATTCAAACTCAGCACCTGAATGTCGGAGCTTA
>JABJVR010000029.1:2364497-2386672 GCA_025773905.1 Chitala chitala
TTTGCATTGATGTGGGTTTATTTTGGCACCTTTCTCCCTCCTGCTTTAAACACCACCATTATAATTTACACCACCCATACTTCCACCCCTTTTACCAAAAAAAAAAAAAAAAAAAAAAAAAACAAATGCACATGACCGAATGCCATATTAATTAAATATAGACTGTTGGCAACTGTGTTACATCACCTACTGCTTTATACATGCATTTTGTATCTCTGCACTATTGTACGATGTAGCTTCTTTTGCAGCACGACAGCCAAAGAAATATCATGAGTCCAATAACTTGTCTAACAATGACGTGTCGTAAGTATACACCGACAGCTCATCTTCAGTGTCGTTCTGCTTCCATTATAACCAGGAGATTTTTCCATCTCGTATCACCATTTCAAGACCCCTCGATTCCACTGCGAAATAAATATACTTGTTGCCTTAGCTCCTGGTTTCCAGGGAAACCGAGGGTCAGAATAGACCCGAAGACCAAGAAAGAATTATACATTATATTATCCAACTAACGGCAACGTGATACGTTTCACTAAGCAAACTTTTAAAAAAGTGACTCTATTACAAAAGTCTACTCGTATTTTAGGGTTAACGTTACTACCTGCATTCTTTAAAAGTAGCACAATTTTAACATACTCGGTTAAAATCAGAACACTGATACTCTTACTCAAAAATAATGCACGATATCGAATTACATGTAAATAATTTGTTACCATCAGTTTTAATGGTCTGGCAACTGCAATAACATTAGACGACCACTCCATACTTGTTTTAAAACTTCTATAAATCTGGATTTCCGCTGTAGATAATGTTAACTGTGGATTTAATCTGTTCTCTTACAGAATGTAAATACGCATTTCTTGTCGCAGGAAAAGTAACTAAAGATCTTTTGTAGCTTCAACCCGTGTTTTCTAAGCATCGCTGTTTTGTGTAACCCGTTAATTGGCAATAGTGACAGCGATCTTGAAAAGGTTTTTTTAGTGCGTTAATGCGGCTCTCTCATTGGCTGATTGGAGTAAAGGGGAGTGCGGTGCGCGTATAAAGCGCGCGGCAGGTGCTGGCACCGCTGTCTCGCAGAACCCAAAAGTTGGTGCGAAAGCGATAGGAGGAGAGCGAAAACACTGCCTGGCGATTTTCGCGTCTTTCCAGCTAGACTGGACGCCAACTGTTCAATCTACTGTATAAGTAAGTACTGCAAATTCAACAGGTTCTAAGATCACCAGACAGTTTCTATATGTGCACGTACTTTATTTTCAGGGAAAAATCAGACTTGATAAAGGTTAGATGTGAAGAATATGATATGAAAACAGTGGTTAAATGTGGTCAGTTTTATTCCGTCTTTGTTTTAGTTTAGAGTGACGTAGCCTATTTGTCTCAGATGACCAAATGATGCGCCAGTGTTATACTGACTAAAGGAAAATATAGCACGTCTGTTGACTACAGAAGTAAGAAGTTAGATATACCGCATAGCCAACTTGCATCCAAATCTGTCTTCGGCGTCGTTCATCTTGCAGTGTATTTCACATCAGTTTATTACGCTAGAAAAAAAAAAAAACAACGCACGATTTATGTGCCGGAAACTTTGGTCCTTTGGTTGTTGTACTGATTTTCATCTTCAAAATACTGATGAGGAAAGGTTTGATCGCAAGAGGCATTGGTATTTAATTAAGTTATCGGATACTGCACCGGGCTCACACAATGTCGCACCTTCGTTTGGAAATGCGCAGATTCCACGCGTCTGCATAATTTAGTCCCCATGCAACTAAAATCGAGACCCGGCTATCTTTTGCATATTAACATCGACCAATATATAAACTGTAGATATTTACTGTAGTTAGCACCTCCGAGTCTACTGCTATAAAAGGTAAGACCTACATATTTAATCTTTATTGTAGTCGCGCCAAAATATATACTCGCATGCAGGCAGATGCATATTAGCTGGTGAACCCCTAGTTTTGTTAGTGTATTACTTTAAAATTGTGTATTAATTTAGTTCTTTAGAACTCCTAAGGCAATAGCATATAGTTTTCAGCCTTATTTCGCTAATTAAATTACAGCGGGTTTCAGTGGGAAAACTCCTAATTTGTCAGGCTCCACAGCGCCGTCCTAACTGTCGCTGCATGAGGTGCGTTTTATGAGCACGAAAGCTGAAGTGACCAAACCTCGGCTCGCCGCACGTTGTCATATCGCCAACGTGCGCCTCGTTCACCTGGGCTCTATAAATAAAACCATATTAATTAATAATAATTAACCGTAATTGTTTGATAATTAAACACCAAGTCGTACGTACGACTCCAAACACGGCCGTGTAGCAGTGCATTCTTCCAAGAGCTGAGGGTTTTTTTTTTTTTTTTTTTTTTTTTGTTTCTGTACCAACCACTAACGTAGGATTTAACGTTGGCTCCCCAAACGTTACTCAAGGCTACCAGGGATCTATCTCATGAATGAAAGTGCAGATGGTGACTTTTTGTTTTGAAGCCTGTAAATGCAGTTATGATATTGGTGATGCCAGTGCAATGTGATATTGGAGTCGCACCGATTTCTCTCGTTTGATTTTGGTGGCTATACGAGTGGCCGGTGTTAACTGGTGATGTTGGTGTCATGGTCTACAAAGCAGAGCCAGCCCTGGCCTTAGGCAGTATAGGCAAGTGCTAGGGGAATAATCCCTCCATTGGGATGCCACTGGCTGAAGAGCACACAAACATGGGGCGGGCAAATGTAATCATGCCTAGGGCACCAAGTAACCCAGGACCGTTCCTGCTACAAGTGACGACTGTTTCCTCTGTCTAATGCAGGGTGCCTTTCAAACATGTGGCTCCTGGAGAAGATCCGTGGCTCGGTGGACAGTAACGCATCCCGACAGACAGAGGCTAAAGACAAGCAGGCCAAGGCTGCCACCCCCAGCAATGTACTCACCCCTGATAAAATCCCCGACTTCTTCATCCCTCCCAAGCTAGTGTGCTGCCCTCCTGATGGGGAACCCCCTGACGTCCAGCCCCAGGCTGTACTAAGGGCCTCCAGCTCTGAGCAAGCTATCGGCAGCAGGAAGGTCCCAGGGAGCCCCAGGAGCCCCCGCCTGATTGGCAAGCTGACAGGGGACAACAAGAATCTCCTGAAGGCTGCTAACCGGCACATCATACAGATAGAGAGTGCCGATGAACTGACAGGTGGTGACCTGGGGCACATTGCAGCCACCAACGCTGACCCGCAGTCCCAAACGGCAATGTCGCTGCCGTACGTGCCCAAAGCCCAGACATCCTATGGGTTTGCTACCCTCATGGAGAGTCCCCACACACGCCGCAAGGAGTCTCTGTTCCACAGCGAACACACCAGCCCAATCACCTCCCCCAGCTCCCAACGCAAGAAGGGCGCGGCCGAGTCCAACCACCTGAACCCGGCCGACTGCGCCGGCTCCCACGTGAACCCGTACCGCTACTTCAGTGGAGGCGAGAGCGACACCTGCTCATCGGCCGAGTCGTCGCCCTTCGGCTCGCCGCTGCTGTCGCGCTCCGCTTCGCTGCTGAAGATGTTCACCGCCGAGACGCAGGCCAAGGTCGTGAAGGCCAAGCGGAGCTTCGCACGCCACAGCTCGCTGTCCACGGACGAGTGCAGCTCCGCAGACACCAGCCCCAGCCTGCAGCGCCGCCTCCGATGCCCGCTCAGTGGTGCTGCGGGTGGCGGGCAGGGCCACACCGAGCGCCTGCAGAGGGAGCACATGGTGAACCTGCACCGCGGTGGAACGCTGCGGCTCCGTGCTCACTACGATGCGGAAGCGGCACGTCTGCGTATCCGCGTGCTGGCTGCAGAGGACCTGTACGACCGTACCTTCGATCTGAAGAGCATCAACTGCTGCGTGGCGCTGTACCTGAATCCAGGCAAGCTGCAGAAACAGCGCAGCACCATTGTCAAGAACAGCCGCAACCCCATCTTCAACGAGGACTTTTTCTTTGACTCGCTGCCCTCAGCACAGGTCAAGAAAATGGCTGTGAAGATGAAGGTGGTCAACAAGGGAACCAGTCTCAAGAGGGACATTCTGCTTGGGGAAAGAGAGGTCCCTCTCAGGGAGCTGATTGGTGGGTTTTAGGGCACATTGTTGCATGGGATGTGGGGTGGTGGTGGTTTACAGGCTGCCAGGGCTCTCGCACGGCTCTTTCCTTCCCCCCCCCAACAGTTTTCTGGCCACTTTTCACACTTGGCCTCTACATCCCACTGCATCATGGGCCTGTGGAACTGAGCAGCCAGTCAGATGATTTTTTTGGAACTCTTCATTCAGTGAACAGCTTAGCCTGTGTACTTCCACGTATAGTTTACTTATTATAGAGGCAGTCTGTACAAAGCAGCTTGTTTTTAATGTATTCTGGGTCCGTCCAACATGGTTCTTTGAAATTGCATAACAATCCGAAACGCAAATGAGCATAAGTGAGGAACACTGGCGAGGCTCCGGCGTCGCACGCCTCGCTGACGTTGTTTATTACGTTCCCCAGATCTGTCAGCGCGGCCGACTTTACACGTGCTCCTACTCCGCAGTGTTTACTCAGATCGCTGCCTTTGTTTTCATCTATGAGCTTTTTACATTTCTGTAGCAAATGATTTTAGAATGGAAAACCCACAAGCCTTACCGTTCAGTGTGTGATCATTTTAAAGTTACTTAACGTGTCGTTCTAGCTGCGCGCTTGTCGGTCGAGTATTTCGGGCTATCGGAGTGAAGTGTGTCCAAGCCTGTAAGGTTTTTGGATGTGGCAGTCCTGATTTACATACCTGTCCAATATAAGTGTATTTATATGGTGTTCTGCTGGCGCACGCGTAGTAGGGTTGTGCATGTATAAGGTTTACCGTTTTGCTGAAGAAACTGATCCTGCATGATTTTGATATACAGTCTGTGTTAACGCCTGGATGTTTCGATCCATAAGGGAGAAAAAAGGCGAAACGACGAACAAAGAACGGGTTCTCAAACAACTGGACCGGTTTCCACAAGTAACCGGTATCTTGTGATTCAAAGGAAAAAATGATCCAATAACCATACGAGGACTATAATTTATATCGTTTTCAAGAATTTTTAATAAATCTTGGGTCTCATGACACCACCAATTTTCCTATTACAAGTGCACTATAATCAAATTCATATATAATTTATCCTAGTGGTGACGATGGCGGCCAAGATAAGAGATCCGACTTCATAATGACTTGTATTTCAATACAATGAAAAATCGACTTTGTATTCGAATTTAGGTCTTTAAATCACGAACGCGTACGTGTACGAAAGAAAACGCTCCGCTTCATCACTTCGTTGGTTTGGTAAAGTGTGCGCTCTGACATCGTCTTTCCATTTTAATCGTCATTCTATCGTTTCTCTAGAATAACTTTTTCTGGTAAACAGAAGAATGCGTACTTCAGTACAACACCAGGTGTTAACCATTCTCATGGCGTGGGACTCCCACGTTACTGATGACGTCATGACAAAACTCAGCAGTACGTGATTTTTTTCTTTGGTTTGGACACGTTTTCCACTCAGCTGCACACTTTAACAAACGGAACGCATTGCTTGATTTTCAACATATCCACTCGAGCAACTAAACTGACCACACAACTTTTCCAAGGCGACAGTAAGGTAATCGCCGTTTAACGATTGAGTTACTTACTGAACTCTGTTTAACAGCCATTCTAACAAGCATACACAAGCAACCTTTAGTCATTTGACGACTATCTTTAAGGCAATTTTTTAAATGGCGAGTTTCCAGCGATATTATCCCAAACGCCCGGTGAGCATTAATTAAAGTATTACAGTTTCTATTTCTAGTGTTCATTAAAGTAGTGTCAGAATGCAGGTATTAAGTTTCCCGTTAGCTAGCCGGTGTCTTATTATTTCAAGTCTAAAACGGGTTTAATTTCGCAGAAGGTGAGCTGCCTTGGTTCAGATTACTAACTGGGAAAGGGTTTCAGATCGTCCGCGAGTGAACGCACGTGTCGCAGCGCGAGGAGGCGGGATTCGTGCACGTGCCAGTGCTCACATTTCACCAGAACGGATTAAAGTCGCTGACGTCTTCGCGTTGACATTTTCAGATAAACCACGCCCCCTTTTTTGTTTTGTCAATGATTAATTGCATTGCTCTGTTCATACGTGACAGTTATTTTTATCCCTTGTCAAATTGATTGAATAGTGTTTTTAAACAGTTATGTGTATGTTTGTATTTTGAAAGAAATGCCTTGATTAAAAGCGAGTTCATTATTGTGGGTCTAACGTGTATTAAAATGTTACAGCACGGTGGAATAGACTATGCCGAAGGCACACAAATAAGTGTGTGTGCGCGCGCGCGTGTGTGTGTGTGCCCATCATTCGGCTTACAAACAGATTTTAGTAATGGAATGAATCTCTTGCTATATGTGATCTACAACAAGAGACGATGTCCCAGGCGGGCCCCATCTACGCAACCTCGGAGCGAAGTAATTGACCTGAACTGCTCCAGTGAAAAATGCACACTTACACACCGGGAAAACACTGCTATTTGGCTTGGTTAAAAGCAGCGTCAAAGCACCACAATCCTTTCAATATACACTTTCGACAGCGTGAGGACATGCTGCGCCGCCGGTCAATGGGTCTTCGGGTCCGGTCAGGCACCCCACTGAGGGACGCACAGGTGTCTGACAACAGCTAACACGACCTGGACACTTTTCCGTTATATCACTTTTGTTCTGGCTGTTTGTAGACATTTATTCTTCCGTCAGCAGATTCACTGTGCTGGAGTCCGTCAGACACCGCTAAGAAATAAACTACAGTCTTCAGTAAGCGCATCTTTGAAGCCCCTGGGGGCCGCGCACTTCAGCGCGTCTTTACTCTGTCTAGGCTGGTAAAAAACCATTTGCAGCTGTTATATCGCAGTAAAATTTGTATTTACAGTTAAATCGAAATAACGAGTACGAAGTTCAGTTCAGTGCAAGGAATAAAAATTGAGGTTTTCACATTTTAAGACGAGGACCTTCCGTCAAACACTTCGTATGCAGAACGTGCAGATGATGACGAAGAGACGCAGATGTTTCCAGTTTAATTAAAACGACAACTTGTGACAAAGTGACTTGTCACCGTTTTGCTTATAACATCATAACAGGCTAAAGCATGGCAGCTGATAACAGATACTGGGGTGTTTCGCTAACGTTTTGGATTTCTTAAGTTATCTTTGTAAATAGAAAAGGGTCAGTCATTTGCGTATTCAAATTAATACATATATTTAATTTAGTACAACTACACAATGCAGTCGAAATAACAAAGGGATTTTGCAAAACGTTGAGGACATAGACTGGATTTGTGTGTAGTTACCACACTGCTGTTTTGTATAGGTGCTAAACTGGGCCGTGCAAAAACTAGCAATATGGTATGGGGCAGTCAAACTTCGGTTACTAACGATCACAGGTGTTCGGCTACGGACATGCAGTTTGTTCAATTTTTTTCATACACTCAAGTGTGTAAAACGTCTGTACAGTATAAAAAAATCTAACTGGTAAATCGCATTAATCTCATTACTATAGTACTTGACATGCGTTTCTGTAAATCCAGATGATTAGTGACAGAATAGTGATGGAAGTTTGTTAGTCATGAAAAAAAAAAATCGATTTTTGGCGCGTCTTTGTCATCCTATCGATCTGTCTGATGTGCGAGTTGATAGTCACTTTTAGAAAAGCAAAGGGGAGAACGCCAGCGATCCCCAGACTTCAGTGTTTCTCTTTGAAGTGCACAAAACGAGCGTCGTGACTTTTTGTTGTGTGTCGCGGCAGACCTACACTCTGCCCTATACTGAAAGACATCCTTTGCTATTCATGGGATCCAGGTTGACAATAAATTTCTGTTAGTTTGGACAGGTTGAAGTGTTCAGTTCCTGGAGATGACAAGCATTGAAACTCATCTCCAAGTTCTGTTGCCTGCCTAATGCTCAGAAGTTTTTCCTGTCAATGAGAAGATCTTGTATTTTTCTTTTAAATTGCTGTTGTCAAGGTGGGTCTCTGGCAGCCCCTTTATGAGGGCAGGCTGCAGTGAATCTCAGCGTTCATTTTCACAGGAAGGAAGCTCCCTGGGTAGTGCTGTCAGCTCACAAGTGTATAATCATATTTTCTGCCCAGTTCAAAGTAAAAAAAAATAAAAAATCTTTGAAAACATTTTGGTTTAGTTGCAGTTGTTTAATATTTAGGGTTGAGCAGATTTATCTTAAGCTGCAATAATGATGAATTCAGATTTTTTCATCTTAAACACCACATCTAGCTTTAGAAATTAATTCATACCTGGAGTTGTCAAGTGACTTAGCTGTTATGTTTCAAGATGCTTTTATTCTCGAATTAGATGCATTGCACTTCAGTTTCCCTGAGCATTTTTCTGAGCACGTACAATTTAACTGTTTTGGCAGTTTTCAAATACTCCGGCTATCCAGTTCCTTAATAGAAAACATTTCTGGAAAGAAAACTACAAACAAAGACAATATGCTGTTTTAATGGGATGTTTGTCTTAATTACCACAAAAAACGCCTTTTGACTTCAGAATAGTACCACAGTGGAGCCTCCTGCTACGTAAAATTAGTTACATTTTAGGAGTCTTTTCATCATGCTTTCGCACAAAATGCGTGTGACTATATTATACCTTACACAGTCCATAAACTGAATACAAACAGCAAACCTAATAATTTTATGGGTTATTCTATTTAGTTTTGGCTTTTATGTTAAACAAATATTGACATCACCTAAGAGGATGTTGGAAGGGGAGGTTCATTTTGAAAAGTGGGTGAGTAGGAAGGGCTGTTTGTTCTTCTCAAGTTTGGCTTGAGAGATAAAAGCCGTGTTTTGCCGTAACTGAGGAGAATGTCAACACAAAGGTGTGTGTGCGTGTGTGTGTGTGTGTGTGTGTGCCTGCCTTTCTACAGAATAATGTCCAGTTACCCTGTTTGCATTTAGATTTCCTCTTCAGTTCCTCTCATTTTTTTTACCTAACGTGGGCATGCATTTTTTATGTCTGTATGTATGAATTTTTTAATGTATTTCCTTCTTTGACTGGCTGTATTAATTCCTGTATGAATTATAATGTCCAGATTCCATTGTTGAAAATGCGCTTTAAGTTAAAGCTCCAGTCCAGGATACCTTCGTGGCTTATGGCTGACTTTAGTAGGTGATAGTGTGGAATGGGCGTGATGGGGTGGAATGAGTGTGAGATGTACTGTAGGTCAATGGGTCTCAGCCATGCTCCTAGAGGGCTGCAATGAGTGCAGGTTTTTCTTCCAACCACTTCATGCACCTAAATTTGAGCATTATTGTAATTAAATATCAATTAAATTGTTATACTTCATTCTTCTTGACCACTTTTGTATCTGTCTCTGCTTAGTTGTCTTAACGTATTGAGAGAAAATAACAGTTGCAAAGAATTTAAAATCCACAATCTTGTGCTTTAAGATCCATATGAAAAAATGTAGATCACACATTACAATGTCCTTCTGCCTGCACGAACAGAGGAGAAAATATCTGGGTAATTTAGCATGGTGTTTCACTCAAACCAGAAATCATTAATTGTATTCATATTTTAATAATTAATGAACAGTGGAGGCAGGTGCCAATGACAGAGAATGCTTAATCAGGAACAGTGACTTAAGTAATTATTAACAAGAAGTGGATTCAAATATCAAGAATATATAATAACCGTTAAAAACATTAAGAAGCAACATCAGTACAATTTTTCTGTGCTTTTAAAATTATTATTAAAAATGAATATAACTTGTTTAGAAACTCTGGAATGATACAGTAATTATACCAAGAAATCAATAATGTTTAATTGAGTTGAAGGTTCAATTGACAGCAGAAACTGGCTGAAAGAAAAACGTGCACCGACCGTGGTGCTCCGGGCTGTGACTGACAACTTCTGCTGTAGGGGACTGAACTCATTTGAGGATTGGTTACATGCCTTCCCTATACAACTGTCTTTTTGTGAGTAATCTAATGCTCAGCTTCTTGGACCAAGTCATGACACATTATTGAAATGTGCTATCTTACGCCTCCCTGGTTCTGTACAGTGTCTCAGTGCCTGGGACGGGGGGGGTCACATTTGAAAAATGATTTCATATCACAGAGTCAATTGGAGCAAAGGGGGGAACATTTTCGTCTTGTTTTTTTTTCAGAATACTGGGAGCACAAGGTGAAAATTGGTTGTCTGTGATTGGCTGAGAGATTGCTATGGCAACTACAGCTAGAAAATAAATGGAAGTGTTTGTGTACTTAGTGAGGAATCATTATGTGGTGTAGGATGAGTTTACATGTGGGTGTGGTGTTACATGGTCAAAGGTCTGCACTGGTCCCAGTTCTGGTTTAACTGGTGATTTTTGAAGCCCTAAAGATGTTTCTGTAATGTGCGTCAGGGGTATGAAATTATTTGATAATGAATTGCCGTACTCTCTCAGGAAACTGAAAATTCACGAGAGCTTTAACAACAAATATGAGAATGTGCCTAAATTTATGTACACACTGCAGCACCTGATTTTCAGTTTCATGCTCCCTATCTAAATGCTTAATTATAAAGCAACTTGATTAGTGATTCCTGAAAAATCAGGGCAAACTGGATCTATTAATCAAAATGACTATTTCCTGCATGTGGCCAGAGAGCAGCTAGCATGAGAAGTGCTGAATAAATCATTGTAACGTGATTTTGGTGTGACGGCATGCCGCACTGTTTCACATCCACGAGTTCCCTCTCAGTGAGTTTTAGGTAGATGATATCCATCTCCTCCTCATGCTGTCACTTCTGGTACCAGCTGTGTTTGGGCGCACATACATGTGAAAACACACACTCAGTTTACTTTAGGAAAGCTCGTGTTTGCCAACATTCTGTGTTTTTTACCTGTCTGCTCGCTTCCTTTTTCCTGGAATTCTTAGCCAAGGCAATTCACATAAACAGTGTCTGTCCATTAAGTCGTCTTACAGTTTTTAGAAACCCTAAACACCGACACTCGCTTTAAATAAGCAGCATGTTTTTTAACAGTAAGATTTAAACAAATGTGTTTTACTCCTTGGATGTTGAGCAGTAACCTTGTTGCTATTTCACTGTGACTTTTTTGCTAATGAAGCTCCAGTACTTAATTATCCTGACAAAAACAAGTAATGTTAAGCACAAAAATGAAAGCTTTCACGATGCATTTACACTTCTCTTCACTTCTCGGCCCTGCTTACCTCAGTAACAGGAAAATGGCCCTGAGAAGGTAGTGCATTTTCCGTAGTAACAACACCTCTCACAGGTGTCCTTTCACGTGCTTAGAAAGGTGTGGACCATTCTGTCTCTTTAGCCGCTTAAAGCTGTGCATTCCCGAGGCTCCACTCGCCTGCCGGTTGGCGTGGCAACCTTCACCAAGTGTGGCCGGTCAATGAAGTCGGTACCTTTAGAGAAATCCCTTACTCCCTAGCGTCAGCTGTACTCCACACTTGAGGTTTAGCTGAGCTCCTCGCCTGAAGTTCAACTGGGCTTCTCACCTGAGGTTTAGCTGGGCTTCTGAGGTTTAGCAGGGTTTTATGCCTGAGGTTTAGCAGGGTTTTATGCCTGAGATTCAGCTTGGCTTCTTGCCTGAGGTTTGGCAGGGTTCTACACCTGAGGTTTAGCAGGGCTCTACATCTGAGGTTTAACATGGCACTACAAGGTCTAGCTGCACTTGTCTCTTGAGAGCCCATTGGGGGCTTCAGAACATACATGTCACATCTGCACAGGGTATTCCCAGCATCCTGTCATCCTCCCCAGCTCCTCTCACCTCTAGGCACTCTGCTTGTTGCCAGGTGCCAGCTGTCTAGACTTGTTGTCAGGGTCACAGTTCCCTGCTGATGAACAGCTGGGAGACCATGCTCCTCCCTCTGCAGGTTTCTTTGCATCAAGGAACTTTCTGGAAAACATTTGCAATATTGGCACATGTGCACTAGTCCCTACATTGTTCTAATCCGTTTCACTGGGAATCCTGCTGACTGCACTTTGATGCCTTCAACTCGAACGTGTTGGGAAACGTTGAGGAAAGATTTCTGAAAGCAACTTCAAAGGCGCTATTGGCAGAGTGAGAGGGGCAATCCTTGTCAATCACCACAGCGAGGACCTCAACATGACATCGCAACTTCTGCCAGTACAGGGTCTGAGGCATAACAGAGGTGGTTGTGTGCACTGAGGAATGAAGTAGAGTTTTTGTTTCACCTTTTTCTTCCTAGTCTGGCAGCATGATATCCGTTTCATCTGTCATAACTGAAAAGAGACGTAACATCCTTTAAGGAGACCTTCTGTGATGTTCTCCTAGAAGTGCAGGCGACAGCGGTGGTGCTGGAGAATTACACTTCACAGAGAATGTGACCTCAGCTGTTTGTGTCTCTGTGATGCCACGCTTCACACAGGGGACTTTTATCCACCTCTTAGATCAGCCTGTCTTCTCTTCACAGGAAACACAGACAAAAGATCGCACTGTATGAACCACAAAGACAATAGTGTCATAAACGGAAGGCGGTGTTCAACTAGCAGGTGTTACCATGGCAACCAGAGGGTTGTCATGTTGGAAACATGAGAGGGTAAGTCAGACTAACTGACCCTTTAGGGGACATGCATGGTCTAACCAGTAGTTCTTGCGTTTGTGAAGTTCGAATGAACTTGTGGACTGACATTACTTCTGATTTGAGGAAATTAAATTCCTTTGCAGTTTCTTTGGGTACTTCAACAGATTTAGTCCTGGAAGAAGGATTTTGTTTTTACTCCTGAAAATTTGCACTTAAATATTTTCATAGGCAGCTTAAAATGTCCTTCTCAGCATGACTGTAGAGAACTTTGAGAAGTCGAACACTTTTGTGTATGTGGATAGCTGGAGGCACCAAAAGGTGTTTTTCTGAGTCTGAACTGTAATTCTTTTCTTCATAAAGATATTTTGGTCACTAAGAACTTTAGTGCCCTCAGCACAACACATAATGTTGGCCTGGTGCTTCAGTTAATCTAACTGTTCAGTCATCTTTCCCTTCTGCCATTTGCAAACTCAGTGTTTGTAATACAATTTGTTGTCAACTAAAACTATAAAGAATAGCCCAGCTTTGACAAGGTTACTCTGTGGAATAAAGGTTCATAGAGGAAATGTAGGCTGTGTTAGAACAGCAGCTGTCTGGTGTGTGATGAGTGAAACCTGGTCCAGTTGAACAGGAAGCATGTTGTGGTTGAGACACTGGTTGGACCTGTCTTCAGGGTATTTTCTTCTAAACAAACCATTTCAGAATTCTTTCATCTGTTTGCTAAATTTACATTGATGGTGTTGATGAAGGTTGATGATAGGGAAGGGAGTGTAATTTGCAGTCTGTGTGGAGCTAAAGGAGGAGTGTCTGGCCAGTTTCCCACCCACAACTGTTGTGGAGGTGGATGTGGAAGTTGGGAGTTCTCTCTGATTGACACTCCTTCATCTTACTGGAGTTCTTTCAGAGGGCGGACAGAAGCAGGTCTGCCAGTGTTGATGATTCCATAGTGTGTAAAATCAAAGTAGAACAGCAGCAATGGTACGTTTCCGCTAACAGCAACATCACACATATCAAAAGAAAGGCGAAACTAAATGTGAAAGTGGCACGCTTACCGTAAACACGAGGGTTTGTCCAGAATTTGGAAGGTCTGAAGTGGAAATGGAGAACGTGGAGCTGAAGCTGGGAATGTGTGGAGTTTGTGGAGCTCATGAACATTCAGCCAAACAGCATGTGTTCAGCCTCATTGTCAAGTCATTTTAACCTCTGTTATCAAGAACCATCTTGGGGAGTGAATCTTTCTGTGAGCTGGATTTTTGTCTCCATGTCGGGATTTGACTAATCATTTACACAAATAAGCTTGCATGTGAACTCTGTCTAGCAACATGGAATTCTGTCATGCAAAAAAAATCTTGAAATGAAGATATGCTGCAAGATGTATGGTTCTGATTAGGGGGTCATTTTGTTATGTACACCCCACTGAGGCCAGTGTATCAAACGGGGCGGTACAGTTGTCTCACTCCTCCTGTGTGATCCACAGGTAATTAAATTGTACAAGTTCAAACTTTCAAGCAATAAAATAATAAAAGTAGGAAACAGAAGTGTTTTGTGACACTGACAGATGCAAAAATGTGGTTTCCCACCACGTCATTGTATGAGGAGAACATGTTCTCTCCTTGTTTTAATTGGGTCCATGTCTGTCTGGTTCCTTTGTGTCTCTGCTCGTGTGTCCTCCTAGTCTAATTAAATTGAGTTCTGGTTCTTCTTGACATGCCTTGTCTATTTGGGGCATCTTAAAACTATGATGTCCTTAAACAGAAACACACACACACACATACACCTGATTGTATTTGTCCTGGTGCTGGAATACACAGTCCCTGACACACTCATTCACAGGAGCAGCCTTTATTTAACATGTTGTGGTTTTTGTTCTCCTTTTTCATGCCAGATTTCTTGTGTTGGCATCACTGGAAGCCTGCTGTGGGTGATGGCCTTGTCCTTCAACCACTCCATAGCTGTAGGCATCTACTCCATAATTGTAAAGTGTTCAGGCACTCACTTTGTGGATCGAGTTGACTCTGCGCTGATGAGATGGTCCACAGAGCTTCTGCTGATGAACTTTGGTGTCTCAGTACACTCATTTACAGTGTATATAAACCACTTTGGATTATTTTTGAAAGGACTACGGACTCTCACTAAAACAAAAAACACTCACTGTATCCTTATTGTAAGAATAATGAAAATAGAAGGGTCGGTAGAGCCTCGTTCTGGAATAGCATCGTTTGCGTAGATGCATGGAACACAATTCAACAAATTAAATCTAGCTCTGATGTATAACTTCAACAAAAATGATTTTTCGAACAGAGTTTGCATTCTTATGATTATGACACCTAAATGAAAGTAATATGAATAATTCAGAGCATTTCAAAGTATCCGTTGGTGTCAGAAGTGTAATAAAATACCTCTCACCAAGAGAGGATGAGACTGGAATGAGGATAACGAGAGGGGGTAACCACTAGGAGTGTATCTGTGACAAGGACAATGATATCTCATCCCTTTCAACTGGATCCTATTTAATAGAAACATTGTAATATGAATTTATTTTATGAGTTTAAATATTACCTGGTCAGCTAACAATTTCACTATCTGCTTTACATCTGTTTGGTGAATCCCTTTCAGGCTACATGTGCTTAACCTCATATTTGTAAACAGCTTAAAATGGTAATTTGTGAGTGATAGGGCCACGCCCGGCCTCTCTATGGTTGACACCCCCCATGGGCAGAAGAAGAGAGCAGCCTAGCATTCTTCTCACAGCTCCTCTGTGGATGTTCCTCCTGCTGCTGTCCAAATTATCGAAGGCTTGTGAGCGGACACACAGAGAGATGGGCTTCCTTGGTGTAGCTATGGTGACCAGCAGCAGAGAACACCTGTGAATTAGCATTAGCTGTGGCAGGAAGGGCTTTAATTAGAGGCAGACACTAAAGCAACAAGCAAACGCGTGGTGTTTCCTCCTCCTTTGATTAGCGCAGTGCTGCTGTCAAATCAAAACGAATGATCTCCCCACTGAGCAGGGACCCGTCCCTCATAAGAAAACTGGCAGGTGTCTCCAAACGTTTTTGTCTGGAGAGAATAATTTGATTATTGTTTTCATGTTCTTTACAGGTACTTCCTAAATAAATAAATGCTAAATGCTTCAGTTTTCATTTCATGCCACCAGCTGAACAGCATGCATGTGCCCCTCCAAAGTCTGTGTGAAGAACAGGGTTTTTCTCTAGGCTGGTTGAGATGGGTTGAGATAGTTACTGTGCATTTGTGAGCCGTTCCTCAGGTCTCTGCAATGGGAAGTGGACTGTGTGGAAGTAGGAGATGGATTCATGGGAATTTAGAAACCACGGTGGTGTGACAGGTCAGCATGCAGCTGTTAGACTGTGTTTCTCTGTGTAGAACAGTGGTCTCCCGTCACAGTCCTGGAGGGCCCAAGTGGGCGCAGGTTTTCGTTTCGGCCAATTTCTGCAGTTAATTGAACCTTTATATCAACGAAGTATTATTGATTCTTTGTATAATTACTATTAATCCAGAACTTCTAAAGAAGCTTTATTAATTTTAAAAGTGTGGTGAAGACTTGCTGATGTTGCTTCTTATAATTTGTTAACAGTTATGCTATATGATTAATCTGTTTTTGGTTAATGATCACTTAAGTCACTGCTCCTGATTAAAACACAGAAGTCTCACTTTTCACTTTCTTCTTTGTACCTCTTATTTTTTCTCAGTTGATTAAAACAATTAAGTGGAGACAGATGCAAATGATCAAGAAAAATGAAGAGCTGCAAGAATGTAATTGATATTTAATTAAGATTTAAATTAACATGAATGAATTGGTTGCAAGAAAAACGTGCAACCGTCCAGGACTGCTTTGACACCCGTGGTATAGAAACTCCAAAAATGCTGTTGGGAATTCAGCAGCAGCGCCTGTGTGTGGCGCTTGCGGGTTTCCCTACGTCACGTGTGATGTGGAAACTCCTGCTTGTGTGTCTTCATTTGCAGCTTTGCAGTTTACGCTTCACTGTTTTTGTTGATATCATTTATAACATCCTGAGAGCGTTGGACAACCCCCCAGCACCACTGCTGTGCCACCGCCTCCCAGCACCACTGCTGTGCCACTGCCCCCCAGCACCACTGCTGTGCCACTGCCCCGGATGGCACGTCATGGCACTGTGCACACAAAGCTGATGTAACGACAGTGACAAGCTGGACAACATACTGATTTGGCTCTGAATGCAGCCCAGCCGACACACTGGAGAGACTGACTGGTCTGCTCTGAGTGTGCAGCGTTTGTGCGTAGTACTGCGTCCCACAAACACAGAAGACAAGAGGAAGAAGGAGTGTAAGAAGGCTGTATTATTCCCTCATAAGTGAATGTACAGTGTCTTAGCATTGTCCTCTCAGTGAATTTCCTGTCATGTCCAAGACGAGTAACTCCCTCCGACATTTGGGGTCTCCATTCCTCGTGATAGGATGCTTGTCTGTTTTTTTCAGTCTGTGTAAATAGCACCTCCAGCTGAACTCTCTGTGGTACTTGAACCCCCCCCCCCCCCCCCCGTCTCACCGGATGCAGGTTTATTAACTAAGGTGTTGTTTTTGTTTTCCCTCGCTGACATCAGGTGCTGCCTATCTCATTGACCAACCCCTGTTCGTTGCCTTTGTCTCTCTTACCGGCTCATTCGCTCTGGTCTGTGTATCCATCCGTAATCACCGAAAGCACTTATGGATAATGGGGCAGATATGTCCTGGCCTTTTGCCTTGCAGGAGGGTGTAAATTGTGTGGTCAGATCCTGCTGTTTTGGCTGCGCCCCCCACCCTGCCTTCACCTCCCCTCGAGTCCACTGCTAGTCGGCCGTTTCATACCACAGAGAACCCTCTGCCTCCTTTTTCTGCCACTGTATCCATTGCAGGATTTTTACATTTTTGCTGTGGGCTCACACTCTGTAAAGCACTTTCCCATGGCTTTTTAATAGAGTCCACAGCAGAGACCAGGCAGCTGGTGACCCCCCCTGCAATCTCTCAGTCCCTGCTGGAGAATATTACACACAGCTGTGCGTGCTGCTGCACTCCTCCTTCCCGGGTTTACCTCCCCCCCCACCTCCTCCTGGACTCACAGACCAGCTGGGAGAAGCCTGGTGAGGAGCAGCGTCCCCTCTGCCCAAGGTTGCCAGGGGGCTTGTTCTGCTTCACCTCATCGCGGTCATCGTCCAAAGTCCTTTGTTCAGGCAGTGTTAAAAAAATCTAATGGTTTGTCAGTGATTACAATATTATTACAATATGGTTGTAATGTTTCTCAAAACTGTCTTCTTTAAATTAAAGAACAGCACTCAAGAAAACACCTGTATTTGTCATAATAGCCAACAGGAGGAAAAGCACCTCAATATCAATATATATTTATTTATTTTATAAAAATAACTACAATTTAGACTGGAACTGTAGTACCACAGTTGTATGTACCTGAATATTTATGAACACCCGAGTAGTTTTCATGTAGCTGGTTACCTGCAAGAAGTTCACATTTTTGCCCATTTATGACAGGATGTTTTTCAGCAGCATGTAAGAACCTCGGTAAAAGGTACAAGAGTCGGGTCCTCCTGGGGTACAGCCATCTGGTTGCTTTGTGTCGAGCCCACAGTGAGTTGGTGGGGGTGGAAGTGCTTTTGTGCAGAAACTCAAGCCTTCACTCTATTTTATATGTCTGTGTCTTCAGCCAAGACCACCTTCTTTGTGTGTGTTTAAATGTCATGAAGTGTCTGTTGTGAGTGTGAAGGATGCTGGGCAGGTAACCGGTTTGGTGGCTGTGCCGGTCTCTGCGGGGTATCGGTCCGGACGCCGGAGATTGATATTCCTTTGGTCGGCAACAAACATGGCTGATTAGTATCTGCATGAGGTCCTTCGTCTGTTAATCTGAGTGGTACTAAATGCATTAAGCTTGTAAACACTGCGCTCAAATTGTAAGAATGTCCGTGTTTTTACTGGCCATATAAGGAAACAAGGAACAAAAATGATACGGTTCAGGAGGGCCAGTATGAACATCGATGGGGCGCCGTGGAATTGAAAAACATCATCAACAGTCAATCATCAACATGAGTAAAACACACCATATCCTGCACTGTTTTGTACAACATGTATGTGTGTGTGTGTGGTGGCCCAACGTCAGTGTTCAGGAGTCCGTTGACCACTGTCCGTTACAGTGAATATCTGTAGGCTCTGCTCTCTCTGAGGCAGCACTGCGCACAAGGTAATTTAACTTGATTGCTATTTCATGATGTCCCACACTGAGGGTGGGAGCTGATTTTCAGAGTGGGAGGTAAATGTGACAGATGTTAGCTTTGCTCGTCCTGAAAGAACCGTCGGTTGTTCTGTGAAGACCCTCAGAATACCGTGGTAGTTTATCAGGATCAAGTGGATGGTCTGTGCTTAACTGGTTCATTTCCTCGCGGCTTCTGCTCCTTTGCGGTCTGTTTGTACCTGAGCTGACCGTGCTCGCTCATCTGTGTCTTGCCTCTTTGCTTGTGTGTGGTGTCAGTGAGATGATGCATCTGCCCTGGGGCCATGCCAAAGCCTACATGGGCCCTGAGAACTAAGAGGTTCCATTTTCATACCCCATCCCCTACGAAACAACCACCCTATCCCATTCCCATAGTCCCCCTCCTGATCTGTTTACTATTAATGCACTCGTAGAAGCCATGTGTCCTGCTGGAGCGCACAGAGATCAGCTCTGGTGCTGTTCCTCTGCCTGCCTTCATGTCTGGTGAAAGTTCAGCCGATGTTTAAAGCTGTGATCTTTGAGACCAAGCTGTTACTCATTATAAGTGTGAAACGACTTGTGTTAAACTGTAGACTTAGTAAACAACAAGAATTTAACGTATTGTATTCATGTTTTTTGTGGTGTTTATCGTTTAAAGGATATAGAGTTAGTTCTGCTGTATTCACGTTTGCATTCGTAATTATTTTTTGCTTTGTGAAGCACATTACAGCTTAGACTGCGCATAAACACAATTCTGTACTGAATCACACAGCACAGCTGGAGTTTATTCGTAATAAAAGCCTGTGTGTTTGTGATTGTGTCAGGAAAAGTGAGATGCAGATGTTCAGTACTAAATAGTGCTATTGCTGATGCGGGGACAAAGATTGTGCCTGAACGCGGGACAGGTACATGGTCAGACTGCACATTATGGGAAGGTCAGGATTACAGTAGAGCACAGGCTCAAAGAATTAGCAAATGTATGGAAATTGGGTGTAACTGGCAGTGAACTGATGGGCCTATGTTGGGTGTAACTGGCAGTGAACTGATGGGCCTGTGTTGGGTGTAACTGGCAGTGAACTGATGGGCCTGTGTTGGGTGTAACTGGCAGTGAACTGATGGGCCTGTGTTGTCCTACCTGGAATCCGTAGCTTCGTCTCTCCCTCTCTCTGTCTCCCTCTCTCTGTCTCCCTCTCTCTCCCGCTGTCCCTCTCTCTGTCTCCCTCTCTCTGTCTCCCTCTCTCTCCCGCTGTCCCTCTCTCTGTCTCCCTCTCTCTCCCGCTGTCCCTCTCTCTGTCTCCCTCTCTCTCCCACTGTCCCTCTCTCTGTCTCCCTCTCTCTGTCTCCCTCTCTCTCCCGCTGTCCCTCTCTCTGTCTCCCTCTCTCTGTCTCCCTCTCTCTGTCTCCCTCTCTCTCCCGCTGTCCCTCTCTCTGTCTCCCTCTGTCTCCCTCTCTCTCCCCCGCTGTCCCTCTCTCTGTTTCCCTCTCTCTCCCCCACTCTCTGTAGCTCTCATCCTTTTTCTCTGTCTGCCTTTCTCTTCCTCTCTCTCCTCTCTCCCCCTGTTCTCTCTCGTTCCCTCTTTTTCTCTCTCTCCCTGTTCTCTCTCTTCCCCTCTCTCCCTCCCTCTCTCTCTTCCCCTCTCTCTCCCTTTTTCTCTTTTCTCTCTCTTTCTCCCTCTCTGATTCTCTCTCCCTCTCTCTCTTCCCCTCTCTCTCCCTTTCTCTCTTTTCTCTCTCTCTCTCTCTCTCTGTCTGTCTTTCTCTCTCTCTCTCTGTCTGTCTTTCTCCCTCTCTCTCTCTCTGTCTCTCTCTTTCTCCCTCTCTGATTCTCTCTCTCCCTCTCTCTCTCTCTCTCTTTCTCTCTTTTCTCTCTCTCTGTCTCTCTTTCTCCCTCTCTGATTCTCTCTCTCCCTCTCTCTCTTCCCCTTTCTCACTGTCACTCTTTATCTCTTTAGCTCTCTGTCTCTCTCCATCTCCTTCACAACTCATTCTTTTTTCTCTCTGTGCACTTCTGATCCCTCTTTTTGGATTTACAATGTATGAAAGGATAATAAAGGATTACCTTTTGTTCTGTTCATTTCTCCACTCAAACACATCTGTCTTAGACAGAGAAGCTAATGGAATTTCCAGCACAGTCTGTGCAATAAATTTAAACTGTTTACCCCCCACAAAACTCAAACCTGTGCATGCGCACAAACACAAACAAACAAACACACACAGACACACATGCACTTACACTCTATGTCTAACAAGGGTTGTGATTCTTGACTAGAAATGTCCCTCCTAAGTTTCTGTTATTGTCTTTGATGTCTCAGTATAAAACAAATTTTTGTCACTGGGTTATTTTAAGCAGAGTGACAATGAACTACAGGAGATTGAGTCACTCTTGCAGCTGAAGAATTATGGGTAAGAACTGCTTCAATGGATTCTGTATGGCAAGATATGGTCCAGCTATGAAGACTCAGATTGAAGACAGTGGTTTTATTTTTAAAAAAGTAGATGTAGATTAGAGGCCCACAAATTACATACAGACTTGAATGTTGCGAGTTTAAGATCTGTTTTATAGTGTAAATATACAACCCGTCTGATTGACGGCAGACCAATGTTCATCACTTCAATCACTTATCATATAATTTGATCATGTGACCATGTGCCTCTCAGAAGGGGTGACTGTACTTCCTCCACTAAGAGTAGCGTGGGCACACTGCTTGGTATCAGAAAGACTTTTTGGCCAACATCAATACAGTGCTGATGGAGAGCTTGGCCGTTTCACATCAGAAGAAGGCACGGTGTTAAGGACGACACAGAAGTTTCACATCAGGAGAAGGCACGTTGGTAAGGAGAACGTGGAAGTTTCACATCAGAAGAAGGCATGTTGTTAAAGACAACATAGAAGTTTCACATCAGGAGAAGGCACATTGTTAAAGAGAATGTAGAAGTTTCACATCAGGAGAAGGCACGTTGTTAAGGAGAACGTGGAAGTTTCACATCAGAAGAAGGCACGTTGTTAAAGACAACATAGAAGTTTCACATCAGGAGAAGGCACGTTGTTAAGGAGGACACAGAAGTTTCACATATGGAGAAGGCACGTTGTTACGGACAACGTGAAAGTTTCACATTAGGAGAAGGCACGTTGTTAAGAAGAACATGGAAGTTTCACATCAGAAGAAGGCACGTTGTTGAGGAGAACATGGACGTTTCACATCAGGAGAAGGCACGTTGTTAAGGAGAACATGGAAGTTTCACATCAGAAGAAGGCACGTTGTTAAGGAGAACATGGAAGTTTCACATCAGAAGAAGGCACGTTGTTAAGGAGGATACAGAAGTTTCACATCAGGAGAAGGCACGTTGTTAAGGAGGATACAGAAGTTTCACATCAGGAGAAGGCACGTTGTTAAGGAGGATACAGAAGTTT
>JABJVR010000029.1:2386772-2397155 GCA_025773905.1 Chitala chitala
GATAGATAGATAGAGAGAGAGAGAGAGAGAGAGAGAGAGAGAGAGAGAGAGAGAGAGATTGTCCGGGAATTTGAATTAGTGGCTTCGTTACTTAGCGAAGGCATTCAGACACGAAGGCTGACGTTGGGGCCTCCCTCCCACTCCCTCCTCCTCCTCCGCTCGGACGCGCTCCCCTGTTCTCCCCGGTTTTCCCCCTTCTTCCTCCTCGCCCGCCAGTGTGCTGAGATTTGCACGCCAGTGGAGTCGGACTCCTGCTCGGCCAGAGGGGACTAACAGACAGCGAGGCCCCCGGCCCCCATCCCCCACTCCCTTCTAGCCCCCTCACTCTCCAGCCTCCGTCTTCTGTCCCGACATTAGAACGGGGGGTCGCGAGCTGCGCGGCCGAAATCGAGGGCGGTGCGGAGCGGTTGGCTGGGTCCCGTTAACACCGGGCTTGCTAAAACTGGAGGGATGACACTGGAGTCCATGATGGCTTGCTGCCTGAGCGAAGAGGCGAAGGAGTCGAAACGGATCAATGCCGAGATCGACAAGCAGCTCCGCCGAGACAAGCGGGACGCCAGGAGGGAGCTCAAGCTGCTTCTGCTCGGTACTTTATGCGCCGCGAATCCTGCGCGACGGTTAAATGTTCCGTTGGCCGCGTGAGGCGGCGCTCGCAGCCCGGCTGGCCGCGTGAGACGGCGCGCTGAGGCGCGTGAGACGGCGCTCGCAGCCCGGCTGGCCGCGTCGGTAGCTTAGCGCCGTGTGTAATGAGCCCAGGAGCCGGAGACAGGGCCGGGCTCGCTCGCTCGCCACGCACATATTTTAAAACACATAAAATGTGACCGATATCGACCGATTATATGTTTTGCATGTTTATATCCGTGTCCAGTTATGCAATGCAAAACGATGACAGCAATACGATAGCTGCGGTCAAGTGCCGTGCCGCCTGCTAGCTAAAGAATGACTAAGAAAAGGAGCTGGGGAGATGGGGCTTGGTTTTTCGTTGTAAATTGTGCTTTTTAAGTACTGTAAATGTAGAAGAGACAAAGAGACGGAGCACCGTTATATCCTGGTGTGTTAACCGTGTTTCTGTGCACAAAAGACTTCGGTTTTGTGACTTCATGTTCGCCATGTATTTATGTAGAAAACGTTGGGATCGTTTTAAATACATTTGGTTTTCTTCACTTAACGAATGAATGTTTTCGTTTTATTTTCTAACTTCGGAATTGATGGTTATTGTATTTATGTAAACAGCAAAGTTTTCGTAATGACATAACCATTTGTATTTAATTCGCGTTGACAGGACAGCGCTGTGTTAGTCTGCGAGTTTGTGATTTGCGCCGTTTGTGTAAGGCAGCTGTACACCTGTACGGCTCCATGTCACGTTTGACTTGATGTTTCTCATGGTTTTCCTGTGCTTCCTAGAAACAGGTAGAAGCTATGTTGGATATTTCATTTGGTGCATAATATTCATTCTTAGAGAGACTTGATCTTCGTAAGTCTAAGAGTAATGCTTTTTCAGGTTTTTTTTTTTAAATAAAGAGTGGTATGAACCCTCTTTAAGATGTATCCACAAAGGGCTAGAATGTCCTTGATACTTGAATGATTCTTTGGTTTTTGCTAAACACCTATGTGACATATTTATACAAATCTCAAGAGGAAATGTACGTATTTAATTTCCATGGCCTCGTTAAATGAACCTGTACTTTAGATGTGAAAACTATTCTCATGACTACTATGCAGTCTGCTTTTGGTTGAAATGTGGGACATTAAGACATTGCCGGATGTCAAAATCTAGAAATTGTATATTCCGCTAGATGAAAATGCTAAAGAGAGGACTTGTACCACTTATTGTGATTGTCCTGGATAGGTGCAGATCAAGGCTAAATGTATCCATTATTACACTAGCATGTTATGGTTAGACTGTATATATTTGTCATGGCAGATCATGGTTGAATTTTTACTCAAAACTGCAAGGTGAACTTTCAGCTTTTTCTCTAGTACCGTGGAGAAGATTCCCTATGGATCTGTAGTCCTTGAATGGCTTAACATTGAAAAGTTATCATAGTTTTTCTGACAGTTGCCCCAAATAGCTTGATGGAGTTTAACAACAGGATTACAGGTAGAACAGAGTTGGAACAAGTTAGCAGCACAATCGTACACAGGAGTCTTAGCGGATAATGTTTTTGTGCAGTGTTACGAGTTAGTGGGTGGCAACTGGAAAAACGACCCAGGAAACAACTGCTGTTTATTTAGCTATTGGAAGATGGGGACACCCTGGGTGTCCTTGTGTCCTACATGAAGGACAGAAGGAAATGTTGTACAAGTCAGCAACATTTATGTTGTTAGAAGTAGACCTGCAGCTCAGTCATGGCAGATGGTGATGGTCAGGTAAACTGCACATTATAGAAGCTGGGCAGAATGAAACAGTCATTCACTAAGAAATGAGAAAGGTTTGGCACTGAGGAGTGAGCAGGAACAGAACTCTGTTACAGGCCCTTTCATTTGCTGTCAGATTCTTTGCAGCAAGATGCTGTGTTTTAATGATTTGGGGGGTGAGGAGTAAAAGCTATGTAAGGAAAATAGTAGGGTCAGACTGCAGAAAAGATAGTAAATTGAACTGAATTACAATGGTTTGTTAAGATCATGGTCCGTGTGCAGTAATTGGGGTCCTGATGTTAAGCTTACGGTCAGTGTGCAGTAATTGAGATACTGATATGTACAGAATGCTGATTGTTTGAATTGTGAAGTGGAAGAGAGAACTTCCAAAATAGTGTGTTTGGCGAAATGAGCATGTTTGTTATAGTAAAATGGGTGGGGGTCTAGAGCCCCTGAGCTATTATAACGATGCTTCTCTTAAATCACTGTGTGCTGCAGAGATGAGTGAATGAGGGACTTGCTTCTAGTAAGAACAAACAGCCATTTTCCCTGTCCTATACACTGTGCTTGTGTTATACCAGTAATGGCAGATAATGGCCAGTTATGGAACAGTTGGCGGGACTCTGTGATGTAGACAGTTATCTGTGGTTTGGAATATGATTTTAATGGTCCAGTAATGTACTATATTTTTCCTGTCTACAAGTTTTTATGCAGAGGATCTG
This sequence comes from Chitala chitala, assembly GCA_025773905.1. NCBI lineage: Eukaryota > Metazoa > Chordata > Actinopteri > Osteoglossiformes > Notopteridae > Chitala > Chitala chitala. The sequence continues at coordinate 2,389,853 of JABJVR010000029.1, forward strand.
CAAACTGTTTGGGCATCGTTTATCTTATGGTATTGTCAGAACAGAATTCTACTTGTGGTAAACCTTTAATTGGACCCAGAGTCACCTGACTACAATTGGTCTTCAAGCTTATCCGCATACTAACATACTGGAAACAATTCCATTTAGCTTCACAAATGTAGCAAAGAAATCCTCTGTGACACAACATCACAACCCTTTGACCTTAATTCCAGCCTTTAGGTTACGGTTATGACTGAGGATCTGTGTACGTTGGAGCTGATGACCTCCGAGATCAGCTGTGCATCCTGTTTTCCGGTTTGTGGGGGAAGAAAGATTGTCTGTCAGCCCCCTTCTGGTGCGAGTGGTGGGGGTGCTTGAGTTTAGTAGTCTAGGGCTGTTAGATTAAACCATCTTATGTTGCTGTGGGCTGCTTTGAATTTTCTTTAATGGGCTTTATTAAACATCCCGTATTTGAAAAAGAATCATGGCTTCTGCTCTCAAGGTGACCGAAGCCGCATGGAGACTGAGGTTGTAGAGTCTGAAGCGTCCTCCTCAGGATGAAGAACCAGCCCGTGTATGATTTGAACAAGGCCTATCATCCAATGGATTTGTAGAGCAACTTTTTACCATGTTTTGTGCCATCATCAGTTTCTTTTAACAGTGCAGTGATGCAGACTGAGACCAGTAGCTCCCTAAACGTTCTGCTAGGTTGGTAAACTGGGAAGGCTAGCGAGCAGGAGCTCTTCTGCTTCATGCTTTTTAACCACCTAAGCAGCTGCACTATATGAAAAATCTGTTGAATTCTTCTGTAAATTTGAAACTGGCATGTCAGTAATGCCTGACCTCCTCCTTCAGGTTTGGTTATGATGACAACGCTGAAGCTCACATCTCCTTATCTTGCTTGGCAGCACGGCTTTTCACAGGTCCTGTTTGTGGCGATGATGATGCGCTCCCCCTTACTCCTTATTTAGTCAAGGAGGGAGGTTCATAGACCCATGTCGGTTAAGAGCCTTTAACAGTACTCAAAATACAGCTTTGCTGTTTACCAGAATTTCCTCATCTGTCCAGATTGGTTGTGATGGAACTGACGAGCTCACTTTGTCAGGTTCTATCTCGCGAGATGCTTTTTCTTACGGCAGGTGATGGGATGCGTGTTCAGTGAGCAGAGCTGCGTGTTCAGTGAGCAGGGCTGCGTGTTCAGTGTGCAGGGACCTATACATGTTAAGCATGTTCACTTGTAAGCCGGTAACATCTGTGCTTGCCACTGTCACCAGTTTTGCTGTTGCTGCTCCTGTAGTGTCTTTTCCCTGCTGGATGTCCCTTTCCAGTAAAGTGTATTCAAGGTAAGACTGTTTACTTAGGGCAGTTTTGTCTTGAAGGCTGTTTCACTTTTGGTTCCTGTGTGTATTCCTTTGGGCACTTGTTGATGCGTGTTAGGTACATTGTACAGACAGATTTGTCCCCGAAAGCAGACAGTTCAGACATCCTAGTTTTTTTTGTGCACTTCTTTATTGCTGGTGGCACTCTTGACCAATGAGGCACCTGGGTAAGGATACATGTGAATGTAGTTTTGTGTTTGTCTTGAGCTTAGATGTGGTCCGTTGGTGCTTTTCTCTGCTGAGTGGCCTTTGTTATGAGTCAGAGGCATGTGGTGTCACGTGGTGTTTGACAGTAATGCTGCTGGTTTCTGTGTGTCCATCACTCTGCTTCTGTGCTCATGTGCTTAGGCCTGGGCTTTTCTGCCTTAGTGAGTGGTTTTGCCACAGCCTGGATCTCACCCATAAGCATCTGACTTTTTGTCTGGGGAAGGGGGTGTTCCTCATGGTAGCAGAAGTGTTGTTTTGAGGATGAAAGTTGAAATTCAGACCTATGGGGATGCAGTTTTAAAATAACCTTGGGGCTCATGGTGCCAGTTAGGATAACTACAAGCTGTGCTTTACTTTGCTACAGGCTCTGCTTTTCTGCATATAGTTTTTCTGTGGGACTGCTTTTGCCAGTAGGGGGCGTTGCTGTTGGACCATGTATCCCAGGAACTTGGTGCAGGGGTGACAGTCCAATATTTAGTTTCTTCTGTTGGGAGAGGTTCTGGGTGCTGTGTGTGTGTGTGTGTGTGTGTGAGAGAGAACAGGAAGGCATGCGTCTCTTCTGTAAATTGTCAGGCTCAGCTAATGGCCTCTTACCTCTCTTCATTCTCGTCTCTTCCATTCCAAAGCTGTGTATTATTGTATCCCGAAGCTTTTGTTGTCCAAGGTGATGTTTGAGTTTCATTTGCATGTACATGCTTCTGCTTATTTATGGGGGGTGGAGGTCCTTTAGGCCCCAGTGACTTTTTTTAAAGGTACATGTAGTGACCCTGGCAGGGCAGAGGCTCCCCCAGTGCTGCTATCAGCTATAAATAGCAGGGTGTGTATGCTGCCAAGTGCCTATGGAGACTGCAGGCGAGTGCGCTTGGGCAGCTTGCCTTGCCCCAGTCCTACCTTGTCCCTCACTACAGGCAGCCAGGATCTGGGTGGGGCCCTGATCCCATCAGCCAAAGCAGTCATTGAAAAGGGCCTCATTTGTGAGCTTGAAGACAACTGACTAGGTGGCATGGCACTGGAAAGTACAGAAGTGCAAGTGAGGCTCAAATGTGGAGAGAGAGCGAGAGAGGGGGGGGGGGATCCCCACAGACAGGTCCTGTGAGGAAGGGGTTCATGCGCTCCAGAGCCAGGCTAACGAACCGGTTCATTCCGGTAGAATGTGCCTTCTCCCTTGTGCTCTGGTGAAACAGTCGGCCTACAGGTTTAGGTGGTTTTTTTTTTTTTTTTTCTTTCCCTCTGAAGAGCCAATGTTTGGTTTTCGACACGCCCAAGGCTTACCTGAGCCAAGCCAACACTGGTTTCGTGTCAAATGGCACCATTTTACACCCACCTGTACTATGAACCTTTATATAATAGCATGCCCTGTGCAGATATTGCTTTGTTCTTCGTCATTTATAGATGGTAGTTTTGTTTTATTGCCATTTTGTGAAAAAGAAACCTTTAACCTTTTGAGCTCTACTTGAGAATTAATAAGAGATGTGAGAAGGACCCCTTTGTAGGGCAGCCGTGATGAGGTGCTGACTTGTCTTTCTGAACAGTTTTTAAATAGTGCCTACAGGTGTGACCTCAGTGGTTAGTCCAGGCCAAGTAAAGATGATTATAACACATAAAAGATCTAATAAATGGCAGTAACCAATTCTATAATTTCTCATGTTTTGCCCTAATTTAGCATTAATCTTGTGCAGTGTTGGTGGGGGGGGTTGCAGGAACCTCTCATGACTGTCATTGTTCTGTCCTGTTAACATCTACATGCCCTTGCATTGGAACTGGAACAACAACATTCCCAGTATAAAACGTGGACACTTTGCCAGATGACGGTTTTCTGCTTTCAGTGCTAGAATGGTTAGAACAGAAGTGGGAGAGCACAGGTACTCACAGGTTACTGGGTGCTGCCTGTGGCTATCCCCCACCCCCCTCATTTCCTGTACCTGTGTGTTCACTTGTGACCAAAAGAGGCCCCCCCCCCGAGGTCGTGCCCGGTTCTGTTCCATTTGAACATGTGAGCCCAGGGGCTGTTTGGTAACAGCCCAAATGGACCGGTTCCCTGCATGTGCGTGGATGGAGATGAGCTCCGCTCTGGGTTTATGCAACAGCTCGCTCGTTTGGAACAAAGGAAGTGGGTCAGGACGCTACCTCGCAGCCTTGGCTGGCACCTCACCCTGCTCCTGGTTCCGAGCCGCGACGCCCGCTCTGCTTTAAGGACAGCTGTGTCTAACATCACATTCACACGCTCCATGCTTTAGAAAACTAGGATAATGTATGTGTATAATTAATTGTCGTCGTCCCCCCCCTTTCTGGGCTGCCTTATGTAGGTATGGAGGGATCCATTGGAGAATGGTGGTTGTTTTGGGAGAAGCGGGCTGTGGTATTTGGCTGACTGTCTTGCATGCACAAATTAGTGCCACATTTGAACACTTTGCTTGATGTGGTGGGGGGAGGGGGTGTAATTTTTTTAGTACTTGTGCTACAGGGCTTTACTGAATTTGGTAATCCCTGATCTGACCTGAACAGTGGTAGCCAGTCTGCTGCCAGTTGGTTGGCCACTTACTGAACGCGCACTGCAATTTGCACCAATGAAAGGGTATTATGCTACCCTGTGGGACACAGTCTATCTCTGCTTGTTTTAATGAAACTAATTTGTGTTACTGATGTATTAAAACTTCTCATTGTTCTTTGTTTTGTTAAAACAAACTGGAGTATGCAGATGGAAGGTGGAGGAGACAACAATTGTTAATCTTAATTGCTGACCTGAGGCATTTGTGTAACTGGCCACTGCAACGCAAATGGATTTTACTGGAGAGTTCTTATGGCAGTCTGTCAGAGACTTGTCTGAGTGGTCCTGGAATGGCCTGACAGGACGCAGAGTGGAACTGACCATAAAGAGCATCAATAAATAAACCTCAATATTGTGTGTGTGTGTGTGCTCTGCTGTGCAGGGTAGCACACGAGCAGCAGTCATCACTGGCTCAACATTGTGTGTGTGTGCTCTGCTGTGCAGGGTAGCACACGAGCAGCAGTCATCACTGGCTCAATATTGTGTGTGTGTGCTCTGCTGTGCAGGGTAGCACACGAGCAGCAGTCATCACTGGCTCATGTCTCCCAGTTTGCCAGTTTGCCACACAGCAGAGCACCACCTAATACAGCTTCTTCTCCCGCTAGGCTTTAGTTCTAGCTGACGTGATGTGACTGAGCTGGGTGGGGAGGTATGCTCCTCCCTGGGGTCTGAGTCCACGGCCAGTGTCAGGAGCCTGACCGCTCCTCACCGAGCGTGCTGGGTGGCTAACAGCCAAGCTGTGGAAATGCACGCCATCAGAATGCTTCTGTCTGCAAGTGGGCCTGAGCTGTCTGCTGGGTCCTAGGCTTTTCAGGATGGTCTCTACGGCAACATGGATTAAAAATCCCTCCACCTCCTACACACTGCTGAACAGCGCTGAGTGAGTGTTCAGCCTGCTGTGTGTGTGTGTGTGTGTGTGTGTGTGTGTGTGTGTGTGTGTGTGTGAGTGAGTGTGTGCTCACGCTCACATACATACACACTTGTGATGCTGGAGGTAATTCCTGTGCTGTCCAGAGTACACCAGGCCTCTCTAGTCTCACATAGGCACGTACTAAACAAACAGTCCTTTTTAAACGGCTTCAGTAGGGTAAATGGCCGAGTAGCTGTATGTTAAAGTAACATCGTAAATTTCACATTGGCTAAAAATTGGCTTTTCACCTTGTACCTGAATTGTCAAGGAGTCAGCGCATGCATGTATGAAAACCTGACGTTTTTCCTCCCACAGTTGAAGCACGTTGTTTAGCTGTTATGGTGAAGCTAAATTCGTGTGTGTGTGTGTGTGTGTGTGTGAGAGAGAGAGAGCGCACTCAGTATTGTTTGTGCTCAGAGCCTATCCCAGGCAGCACTGAATTTAAATTGGATCAGATGTACGACAGAATTCATAAATTAATATTTCAGAATTATTAATTAGGTATATTAATGTCAAAACTGTTTTCAGTATTACACATTGTAAATAACTGAGCTAACCAAAAGCTATTTGGTAAGTGCCTTCCTGTTTGTGGTTGGAAGGGTGACGCCTGTGGTGTGGTTTTCTCAGTTCAGAGTTGACATCCCCTAAAATGTGGTTCTGGTCTGGCACTCTGTAGCAGTGCTGTAGCTTCAGGATGTCCAAAAGGAGCGTGTGACAGCAGTGGAAGGATGAGTGGTTTCCACATGCCTGATTCTGCAGGTCACAGCACTCTTAAATCAAAGCTGACCCAAAGGTGAGGGACATCTGGTAAACGTACCAAGCAAGAGAATGAGTATGCTAAACTGACCTGTAGAGCTGGCTGATAAGGTAAAAAAAATTATTGCAAATTTTTTTTCTGTATGAATCAATATTGATATTTGTTGTGATATAGAAATTCATATTGTTTTTGGTTTTAAACATTTACATTCATTCGTTTAGCAGACGCCTTTGTCCAAAGTGACTTACAAATAACATAAATGTTACTACAAACCGTGCCCTGGGGCAACAGTGGGCAGCCATTGTTCAGCACCCGGGGAGCTGGCGCTGAGTGTCCTGCTCTGGGACACGCCTGGTGGCTGGGCTGGGATTCAAAACGGGTGACTTCAGCATTTACCCAGTGAGCTGCTGGCCACAACATCTTGCTACAAAGTGAATAGATACACATGTTCATTATACCTTAAATTAATTAATAATGATTATTGAACAATATACAAACTGTTGCACGTGGCAGAAGTGAGACACACTTGTCATGTCATGTGCACACTCACTGTGACACAGTAGATGCCCAGATCAGACCGTGTCTCCCCTTTGCCTGCTTTCTTTAGTGCTGGAAAACACAAGAAACTGTAAATTGCCTAAGTTTACGGACTCCGTAGTTACCACTGGCAACCAACTCCAGATAAGAGACTCTTAACAGCCAGATCACAAGGACATGCTCACAGCAGTGACACAGTAGCTATACATCGGCCACAAAACGGTCAGGCTAACCACGCGCCGCTCAAGTGATGTAAGGTTTATTTCATTAAGAAAATTTGATTATACAAAATTTGAACAGAGATTAAACAGATGCATAATAGTATAACTGCTGATTCCCTGTCCCAGTACTGCTGCCCAGTGAAATCCGTATTCAGAGAATCATGGAGGATTTACTGGAATTCTTTCATTAAAACGGAATCGACAAATAAATGTATAATCGAAAGGAAACACATTATTTTTAGTTCTTGATGTCTTAAAAGCAGGGATGTTTTTGTGCTGACACCTACGGTCGTATCTGCCACACGTGTCAGTCACACAAAGTGTGCGGTTCCCTTTTGGTGCTCATTTCTGTGTCATTTATAACAAGTAGACACGTCCAAGCGACCTGCAAAAGAAAGTTAAACACAGAAATTCATCATTGTCCCCAAAGTTTGGGGCTGAATAATTCGCTAAAGATTATCGTGAATCAGACATTTTGCATAGTCTGTCAACTCATGATAGACTCGACATGTAAAGATACATGCGTGAAACACATCAAACCTGAAACGCATCAGTAAAACAAGGAGGTGGGGTGCAATGCAATTTGGAAAATCGCAATAAGTGCAGTGAGGTCCTGTAATTCCTAGGGGGAGGTTGTAGAGAATTGTGTTGCCATTTGAATATAATATTCATCTTTAATAAATGTTAAGTAATTAAGATATGTTGCAATCGTAAGTAGGTAAACCCTTAAAAAATCTAAACTTAGATAAATCAGGAAAAATTTTA
>JABJVR010000029.1:2397255-2479684 GCA_025773905.1 Chitala chitala
GGCACCGTCGGTGGACTTTCAACGGCTGCTTCCCCCCCCCCCTCCATGTTCTTTGGCCCCCCCCCCCCCCCCCCCCCCCCGTGTGCTGAAAACCAGCTTATATGTTTGCCCTCTGTACTTTTCCATACGTTCAGATCTACTGCAAAAGGTTTTGCAAAAGGAAAATGCCTGAGTAAAGAAGTTAACATGCTGTCTTAAGCAGTTCACATTACACAAATACCCAATTTGTTAATTTGTTCCTGAAAACCCTGGGGGAGGAAAAAAAACCTCTGCAGAACAGTATATTATTTTAAATGGGGGGAATTCCAGTATGTTTTAGCCTGTTTGAAAAATCTCAATAATAAAATTCCCATATATCACCGCCATCATCATCATCATCATGCACCGTGGGCTTATTGGCCGTAGGCGTCCGAAGCACGCTGCACTGCTCGTTGCCACTCCTCCCTGTCCAGTGCCTGTTGATTGAGTTGTTGTAGGCTTGTATTGCACCGCTGTGTTAGATCATCGCCCCCCATTCTCGATGTGGACGTCCACATGTATTGGTGCCACCGGTGATGTCATACCACTGTGAAATACCTGTTTAATGAAGGGCCTGTGATTTTGCATTTTAAGTGTGGAACACTTCAGATGGAAAACGCCTGATGATCAAACCACCGAGGTAATTGTGTGTAACAAAACACTATACAGAACTGTGTGCAGTTCTGTATAGTGTTTTGTTACACACAGATGCAGTACATTTCCTTATATACTGTACAGGGAAATATTTGCTTGTTGATGTATGCGCTTTGAGGCACATTGTTGTGAAAGGCGCTATATAAAAATAAATATAATTGAATGTATGCTTAAAATTTATATTGTCTAAGGCTGTATAACTAGGTAACTGTTTGTTTTGAGTAAGCTGTCTTCACAAACTATACACGAGAAATTATGATCTGACACTTAAAATATGTTCCGTTGGTATTACCAAGGGGTGTGATGTACGCTTGTGTGTCGTACTGGTGTCCCTGCCACCATGGTGACTTACTAAAAGCTATGCTCCCTGTGTGTACATTACTCTTTCTGAAAGGCTGAAGTATTGTGCTCAGAGCAGGTATTCTTCAGTTAGTCGCAGTTCCCAAAATATCTTCTGTGGTATGCTTAAAGCTACTAGTATCCACTGTATTTCAGCAGCTTGATTGAAATCGCTGGAGATGCATACATCCCGGCACCATCCCAGCGCATCGTACCACTGATACGTTTGCCTGCCGCATGAAACTTAAATATATCACTCTGCTGAATTATACAGTAATCGTTTTGTGTCATATCAGTTATTCCACTTGAATGTGTAATACTTTAGTGGCTTTCCTGTCCTGCTCACTGTATTGTTTTTGTAGTTCTGTACTTTTCACTGCCACAAGTTGTGCATGTTGTTAGTTTACATCATCCCTATCAAAGGTGGCCTGGCTCAGTGTGGTAAAGTAACAACAAAAGATTGGCATTATTATATGTCAGGTTTGTTGTACAAGATGTTGATCATTTAAGATAGGCCTTGATTTAATCCAATTCCCATTTTTCTAATTGGGACATTATTAAATCCCTTGGGCAAAGATGTAAAGTCTTCAGAAAACATTCTTAAAATTTCCGTTCAGTATTGAGTCAATGAAGTTGAGCCTTGTAAAGCTAGACATGGTGGCATGCTGATGTACAGGAGACTGTAAGGAAGAGGCTCTCTCATACTCTCTCTCTGTCTCTCACACACAGGAGAAGTGGGCAGAGAGCTGATGTTATACAGAGGACTGTGTAATAACCATTTAACTTGAATGCCTGTGGGAACAGTAAAAATTAGGTCAGTTGGTGAGGAGCTTGTAGCTGCTCAAGCCCTGGCCATGGTGTCTATGTGCATCACAGACGGGTTTGTGAGCTGCATGAATAAATCTGTTGGCTTTTTTTTTTTTTTTCTTTCCTCTCTTCCATCCAGTACACCTCATTCTATTTTATACATAACGTTTTGTTACACTCCCCACTGTGAAACGACTGGGTTTTAGCCTTGTATGTCAAGATGACAGGAACCATAAAGTTGAATTTAATATTCATACTGTATTCCATACGATGATTTCACTGTGCAGTGCTTAACCAAATTTACACCTGTGCGTAATGTGTGTGGGTTTTCTTTTTATTATTTATTTATTTTATTATTTATTTATTTATTTTTTACTGAATTTCTGTTATAGCAGTACGCTAATAACACTTGCATGGAAAAACATGAATGCCAAAGCAGGCACTGTTTTAGAGATTGGTGCTTCTGGATGTGTGAAAGTAGGACTGTCTGACAGTCGCATGCATCCACAGTAGAACGGGCGCACGACGGCAGTGACTTGCGCGTGATTCTGTGTGCGACTTGTTGTGTTAGGGGTGTAACATGCCATTCTACGCTGTATGGTCCGTGCAAGGCGAGAACTCGACAGGCTGAACGTGTGCGGTCTGTAAGGTGTGGGGTAGTTCTGTACTCTACTGTGCTTCTTGTAGAAATGCCTGTGTGACTGTCAGTGACAGTGTCAGCATCGTGACTGTCATGGTGTCCTAGTATGCATGGTCCTCCACATGCCAAACGTGTGGTTGGGTGAATATCTTGTACATTGCAAAGTCATGAATGCTGCGCCATTTGCAGACTATTAACAAAATGTGCAGTGAGAGCATGTACTTACAACAGCTGCAAAACTGAAACATCTCGTTGTTGTAAAGCTTATGGTTAATGAAAACGTCTGTCATTGAAAAACTCGCCAGTGTTTGTGCACAAAAGCATTTTCACTGTACGCTTTTATGTTGTATTTTTGTACTTCCTTCATATATACTCCTCCCAGTGAAGATGCTTATCCAGACAAATCTGCTGTGTGCCCAGTAAGCATGTTATGACTTACCTCATCCCCCTCCTTGCCTTTGGAGTCCTGGACAGTCAGGAAATATGTAGTTTTGAGTCTTGAATGATTAATCATTTTACAGCATCAGTGAATCAACAAGAGAGGGTGACATTTTCATCTGACATGTAGACTGGCATTGTGGCCTTCACCTCTGCCCAATAACACACTGAGCTGCTCTGGTTGCTCTGTAGAAACTGCTTTTATGTATTACACAGATTGCATGCTGGTTTTACTAAGCTCTGTTTCAACAGCCTTTCTTGGAAGAATGATAAAAAAAAAAAATCTAGCTTCTAACAGTGGTACATTTCATCTCCTGTAGTCCAAATGAGGTGTTGAGATGTACCAGAGTGTAGATGATGTCGGGGTCAGGTGTCAGCTACACGTCGGACTTGGGGTCTGATGGTTCTGTTTTCCCACCCAGGCACTGGAGAGAGCGGCAAGAGCACGTTCATCAAGCAGATGCGCATCATCCACGGTGCAGGTTACACCGACGAGGATAGGCGCAGCTTCACCAAGCTGGTGTACCAGAACATCTTCACCTCGATGCAGTCCATGATCCGTGCCATGGAGACCCTGAAGATCCCGTATAAGTATGAGCAGAACAAGGTGAGGGGAGACGCCATGAGTCTGGCTTTGTGCTTGTTCGCTGTGCGTGTTGTAAAGCGGCTCTGCTTTTTGACAGTCGCTAACAATGCAGGCACTCGTGTTCTCATAATGACCGTCGCACACTTCAGCTGTAGGTAATGGCAACAGTGACACATTAGTCAAGCAAGAAAGGCTGTGGGAGCAGACTGATTTATTTTGTTTTTCATAAGTCTCTGTACTGTTCAGCTTCATGAAGCATGACGTGAACTTTGTTTTAGGACTTATGTATTTAGAAATGGCTGCAATTGTCACTGTTGACTTTATATGGTATTTTGTACTTTGACATCAGATTAACAAAAAATTTGTTTTCCCAGAATTTGCAAATCTTAAAACGTGTGATGTACAAATCCTACTTTGTTGACTAAATTAATGTCTTAAAATTCTGCTCTCTTTTGTGGTGTTCTGTACCAGGCGAACGCTTCTCTGATGAAAGAAGTGGACGTGGAGAAGGTGTCTTCCTTTGACACAATTTATGTCGGTGCAGTGAAGATGTTGTGGGCCGACCCTGGTATCCAAGAGGCCTATGACCGCCGGCGGGAGTACCAGCTCTCTGATTCCACCAAATAGTGAGTTGTGGTCAAGAGCTGAAAACTTGGGCTGGGAAATACGTTTCACAGACAGCGTGTGGGGCTCTGCAGGCGTGGTTGTTTTCCATGAGCTACATGCTGTCTTTATTATGCTTCAGTGGAGTCTCTTATTACAGCTGAGGAAAGTTGTCTACCAGAGAGAAGTCAAGCAGTTGTGGTGTGTGTTAGTCCAAAACCTGCAGGTTTACCCATGGTTCACGTTTGGGTCTGGTGAATAAAGTGCTGACATTGTTTGGGTGGCTGTGGGTCAAATAGGAAAAATGCAAAGTAGAAACAAATGAAGTTTTGCTTGGTGTAAATAGGTAGTTTTACTTTCAGTGTGTCACCAATTTAATACTACTTATAAATATGCTTGTTCAGCAAACAAATGGTTGAAAGAAATTTAAAAAAGTGTAATTTACCAGTTGTTTTCACATTCTTATGCACATTTAATCACACAAAAAGATTAAAATATAAATTTACAGTTTCTGTGATGCTGCCAGAAATATAGGCTAAATATATTCCATATGGTGAAATTGCTGTCCTGTCACGTCTAATTACAAATTAAAGTCCACAATAATTTGTACATGCCAAAGCAGCCTTTGGTAAAGAAACCAAATTCAGCATCTTTTGTCAAGTGAATGCTTATTTTAGGAGTAAAATGTTACTTTCTAGTCTTGAAAAAATTAACATACACAAATACTAAATAGCTCCCCTTTCTTATGCGTTTAAATTCCTGGCCAATTGTACATTTGCATTTCGTAAAAACAAGGTGTTAACAGGATGTCTTTAAATTACTGTTCATTTCAAGATTTAAATTCATGCAAGGACTTGTGTTTATAGGCCAGGGAGTCCATTTTGGCAAACGTGTTATAAGCCACGAAGTTACCATTGATATTTTTTTCCCATAAAAGGGGTCAAAATGAAAATGTTAGGTTTGCCTTTTAAAAAAATAAGTGAGAACATTACCTAGCTGTCCGATATGTTTTATGGGTTTATAGGTTCATATTATTTCTGTTTGCATTAAAACCGGTCGACTGGGTTCAGATATGGTACTGGGTCGGTTTGAGTGGGCGAGGGTTGGGGAAAATTTAATCAGTACCACTACAAACCTGTATAAATCCGTATGTATTTCACAATTGTCTGAAAGTTTTAAACATTTGTGCTCTGTTAAAAACTGGCTCCAGCTGGTGAAAGGGGAGGGACAGAACTGTTTTGGTTTTAATTGGTCAAACACTTTTTTTTTAAGGTTGTGCTGTTGGCAGAGCTTGTGTTAAGAGACAGTGTTGAGGCATTTTATTTATAAGCAGTGACCTCTCCAGGACACAAGCCAGGGCAGGCATGTGTGGAGATCCACGGTAGTCCAGGCTTCAGAGATGGACTTGGTGTAGGTGAAGCACCATGTTTGACCTCAGCTTGGTTGAAGGAGCATCTAGGATGGAGACAAACCTAACAGAAGACAGCCTTAGGGGCTCCACGATGGGTCTATGATGTATAATGGGTTTGTAAAGATGACTTTATATTCTAATTAGGTCACAGAACGAGTGTCTTTTGTCAGCAACTTCCCAGTTACAAAATTCTTAGGTTCTGTACAGATATTCCTTTGAAACAGCAATTTTGAATTAGTACACTGATGGTGCTGAGTACTAATTGAAATGTTTTTTTGTACATTAGCTTGCAGTAAATGTGTTTGTGTAATACGGCGTTACATGACAGCTTGTGTCCGTTTGGTTTTAACACCTAATGATATGATGTCATGGTCCATTACTCTGTGTGTCTGTCCTAGGAAGAATAAGCCAAATGTGCTGCTTTCGAGTGCTCTTCGTTTCATTTTTGGCCTCATCCAGCTCAGTGCAGACCTGTGTCCTCATCATTAAGGAGGCAGCTTGTCCTGAAAGGCACTATATAGAAATTGTATGCTGTATATTAACATAAATGCTGTTGTGTGTGTGTGTGTGTGTGTGTGTGTGTGTGTGTGTGTGGGGCCATGGTTAAATGCAGTGAAGTCCTGTAAATATACTTGGATGTTTTCATGCTTTTCTTCCCTGACTTTTAAAAATCAGTATTAAAAAAAGCTACAAAATGTTTGTCCTTTTTGGAGTAAAGATCAGAAATTAAGATGGTAATTTACAACATGTAAAACATAAGGGGATGGGCCTCCTGCATGAACTGTATTAGTGCTCAGGCCATGTAATTTGTAAAATATTGTGTGGGGTTATTTGCTAATGTTTGGTGTGTGTGTGTGTGGGGGGGGGGTACCCAATCCCCCCATCTTATGCTTCTTGTGTGCTTTTCCTGTGTCTTTTTTTTTTTTTTTTGTAGCTATTTAAGTGATCTGGACCGTATCGCTGACCCGTCCTTCCTGCCAACCCAACAGGATGTGCTTAGGGTTCGCATTCCTACTACAGGCATCATTGAATACCCTTTCGACTTGCAAAGCATCATTTTCAGGTACAGAATGCACTGCTGCTGGATGGCATTGCAGATTTTTGTTAATTTGTGTGTTGTATTTGCGTGAATAATTTGAAATGACTACCACCATACCTGAGCTTGTACTCTTTTTATATTGTTTAAAATCATGATGTAGTGTTTTCTATTAACTTCAGGTCATAACCTGTACATTATAATGTGGCCTTCATATTTATTTTGTGTCATAAGTGTATGGTCTTAAATTTCAGTTGTATATATTCCAGTGAAAATCACTATTGCATTTTCTTTTTGTCTTAATAGTCAGTCTTTTTTATGCTAATAACTGCATGTAACATCATCTAGTTTAGTCCTGAACTTTGGTTGCTGTTCTTGGATTGAAGTGTTACTTTGAGAGACATTTGATGACCAGGCAGGGTAGTAGTTATTGGGCTGAAGTGCATGTTCAAGGGATGGTGCAATGAGACCTTGGAGGAGAAGCCAACAGACCTCCTTGTTTCACATTCAGCTGACATGTAGTATGAAGTGCCCTTTCGCTTGACAGATCTCTCTACTGATAATACGTGTTACTACCCTTGTTTCATTGACATGTGCGGTAAGGTCAGGCAGGTAGTCATAATTTTCAAAGCTGAAGTTCAGGTCTTGATACTAAGGGAAATTCCGCCTTACCAGCCTGACACAAGGGTATTTTAGATTTTAGGGGGATGTCAAGAGACTAAATAACCTAATGTGTTTTAATTTACTATTTAGAACCTATTTAGAACCTTAATATTAAAATGCTCTGTAAAACTCCATCCATCATGTTTTCCATACCGCTTATCCTGTGTGGTATTGCGGGTCTGTAAAACTTAGAAAACTATAAAATTAATACTTAATATCAGTGGCAAATGTCACTCAACAAAATTAATATTTAGTCACCCTGTCATAATACTTTTCAGCTGCCAGCAGTACTATGCATTTCTATATATCAGTACTTAAAATTTTGGTTATAACTTGTAATGAAATAAATAAAGCTAAATTATGTTTAAGGTTTAAAGTTATCAGTTATCAGTCTTACTTGAATTACAGATAATGCATATATAACATCTCAGAGAAATGAACCAAGTTCTTATAGTTTTTGTTACATTAAGTTACATTTGTTACATTAACATTACATTTATTACATTAAGATATTAAAAATGCTTAATGTATGAATGTTATATTTTTGGTTTGTCACCATTCTTTGTATGTGTTGTGGCGTATTAAGGAATTACATGTTTGTATGGAGACGATATGAGCGATTTAATGTTACTGTACAGTTTTTATTCTTTGCTCACACAAAATGCATCATGATTACTTACTGCTGACAAAGTGTGGAGTCTCTAGTTTACAATTATAGCCATTTTAAATTCTTTTTTTACTGTTAGACTTTTAGAATCACCTGGTCTAAATGCTGTTCCAACTAATGTGTTATGAAATTTATAGGGTATATAATCACTGTGGACTCACTTAGTTTACATACACAACTTAATATAGCAGTAGCAATCCTCACAAGCCCGCTCCAAAATCCATGCCCTGAGTATACACTCTACATTCTGCTGCATATTGCTGTTATGAAGGTAAAATGTCAGGTGTATAAAGTTGTACTGGGGGGGTTAAGCCTTCCTTACTCAATAGTGAAATTAAGAATGTAATTGTCTCAGCCTGCCCTACATTGTTGTAAGTAGGTCGTTTGGCAACACAACAGGAAACGAGGTCAGTCATTATGAAGGAGCTTTATTTCAAGCACACTGCTGTTCCTGTAGGACCCATTTATCACAGCCGTCTGTGGGCCGTGTGGCACCAACGCAGCAGGACGGACCCCAGCGTACCTGTCACTGAGGCGGGACAGTCCTGGTGCTCTTCATGTACGTTTGGCTGGCTGCACCACCAGCAGAGGCCTTTGTGTGCACTGTGACATGACTGCAGCTAACCGTGATTTTGATCGGTTGTTACTTCAGTTAGTTGTACATTTGTTAGTTTTCAGTAATTGTCTGTTGTCAGAACAGTTACTACTTCAGTTTTTAAAAGTTGCATCTTTAATAGAAAAATGTTGTTAAATGTACATTAAATATTACCCATGAAGTGTGTGGATGCTGGCAGTCACTGAGCACAGGTGCTCTGTCTATATATTACATATTCTCTATATATTACATATTTCTCTTGTATATTATACAAGAGAAATTAAGTGTAAATTTTTTTTTTTTTTTTTTTCTTCTTCTTCTTCTCTTCACAAGATGATAGGTTAAAAAGTTAAAGTACAAATGGATTCCACAGGATGTAATACTGTGTCTACTAGCGAAATTACACATTAAATTCCATTTTTATGCCATTGTGTTTTGTGAACAATGGATCGTGGCTACTGTTTTTACGACTCTTGGCAGCGACGTTGTTTTTACAGAATCTATTGCTGTTGTGTCCTAAATTTGAACCCTTTCACACATTTAGGCAGATAGCAAAAAATTTCTTTGTCCACATTTTCTTTTTTGTAAACTGAAAAATAGGTAATTCAACATTACACATTAAGCTGCCTGGTGGCTCATTGGGTAGAACATCAGGCTGGGATACGAAAATCTCGCTGTTTGAATCCCAGCACAGCCAGATGTGTGCTTGAGCAAGACACTCAGCTCTAACTCCCCGGGAGCCGCATGTAGCTGCCCACTATTCCCCTTAGGGGATCTGTTAAATGCAGAGAAGTAGTTTTCCTTCTGAGATTTATAAAGTAAAAAAAATAATAAAAAAATTTTAATCCACATTAGGTTTTTGGTACACCAAATTCCACATCACATTGATACACAATGAACGAATGGTGCTACTGAGAGAGATTTGGCAGAACATGATCCTGAAGTGAACCTGTAAATTAAACATCATTGTTACTATTTGAATATTACAGTAATACTGAATATTACAGTAATACAGACTTTGCACAATTTTCAAAATACGGCAACCTAAATTTATGCATGGGCTCTATAATTTCAGCCTGAATAGCCCATTTTTGGAACAGTTTACCTGGCGATTTCTCATAATAAGTTTGAATTGGACTTTGATTTCCCTGATAAATTTTTTTAGTCACAAAATGTCTTAAAGGTTTTTTGCAAGGTTTCCAGATGGTACCCTGCAGAAGTCAGTGATGAGTCTAAGTACTGACTCAGCGTGGCAGGTGGAGTAGTCAGACACCAAGAATATTATGGAAACACACCAGTTAATTTTTGGCAACAAATAAGGTCCTGTTATAGCCTTCATTTCCTTATCATACCCTGAACAGGACCTCGTGAGGTGAGGACCACTTGAAGTCATACCAGATGAATTTGTATTGCGCTCTCACCATCTTTTTGTTCCCTCCCTTTTTTAATCTTTGTGAAATTCCTCTCTAATAGCCATAGTGCATAGAACAGAATACCATGCCAAAATGAAATGCTGTGAAAGCAGTTTTATTACAGTGAAATTTAAAAAGGCACATTGATATCAGGTTTCTTAAAACGGTACGCAGCATCAATGCCACTACGAAATGCTGTTGTAGCATATTGCATTTCTCACATCGACATACTGTAAAAGTGCCAAACTGGCATTGAGTCACCTGTCCAATCACAGCACAGGGGTGTGTGGTTGCGAAGACAGGGACCGTTCAGGCGCGTAAGCAAGCAAAGGTGAACCACAGAAGTCATGGAGCCCGTGCAAGCCGCGCATTACATTTTGTCTTCCTTTCTGGAGGAAGCAGATGATGTAAATGAAGATTATGCCTTTTTTTTAAGATGATTTGTTGTCAGAGATAATAAGAGAGGTGCCTGGGCTAGGCAAACATTTGTCAATTTTACTTGTTTCTAGAACTGTACTATCACCTTCACAAAGAGCAAGCAAAACATCATCTGTCTTTAGTTGGGTCTTAGAGCAACAAAAAGTCCCTTAAACAGCATATTCTCTTTCCTTGAGTTGAAAAGGACTACAAGCCATTTGTTGTTCCACCCGTACAACCGTTTTGAACTGCTGCTGGAGGTAAGAACAGAAGCGCTAGTCTTTTCCATGTAAAATGTAACCCAACTCAAGGGCTGTATTCTGGATTCGGTCCCATAATGTAGTATGACCGTTAACATATTATTTTCAGAGCTAATTAAATAAACACACAGGCTACATCTAGCCTGCACAGTGTGTTTGGCAGTTAACTACAGTGGAACCAAGCACTTGATGCCATTAGTTGCTCTTAACTAAAATTAAATTCTGAAGACACTCAATTGGAAAAATATGTCCAGTGTAGTAAAGCAACAGTTTGTGGCAAGTTGTCAAAACGGAGTAAGGATCTTAAATACTGCAGTTCTGCAAACGTTTCACTGAAATGTAGTAATTCCTATGTAACTTACAAACTATAGCTATGCTTATTTATTAAGTGTACATGCAAGGAGGTTTCAGAGTTTGTCTATACAGTATATTGGGCTTAGATTAATATAGTCATAAAACGAATTGTATATTAATAATCAGCTGTGATAATGTCGGGTCATATCTAACGAAAAAGGTTTTCCTGTTTTCTAAAATGAAAATGGCGACAAGGTAACAGACAAAAGCAAACGAATATGTAAATTGCATTTGCTTGTTTATGCCTTAGAAATTAAAAATTCAATTTTTTTTGTACAGGATATTGTGAGAAAATCGAACTGTGAACCCAATATTGTGAATTGAACTGTACTCTGAGCCAAGTGTATCATTACATCCCTAATGTGTGGGTATTGATGGTCATGTGAGATGTTCAGCAGAAGCTTTGCTTGCTGGTAAGGTGGGGGAGAAGCACGTTTGCACTCAGTGCTACATTTGCTTTACAGTGGATATAAGCTCACTGCCCAAAAATGTGGCAAAAAGCAACAGCAAAGAGGGGCAGGTAGCATAGTGACTGTTTGCTGTGTTGTCCTTACGTTAATGACAAGCTTTGTGGGAATGGGTACCACCATTCTAACTGCTACTCATAAGGGAAACTTTTTTTTTTTGTGTGTGTACATATGCCTCTTTGGTCCTTACGATGAGGACCATGTGTTTATGTATTTGTAAAATGTGATTTTTATTTCTGTGAGGGTGGTAATAGGTGTAGTGAGAACAGTGTTATTTTTCTTGCGGTAACATCACTGTACTTCAGTGTTGTTTGTGCTGTGTGTGTCCTGATTGACTGTAGAATGTAAAATTACAGAACCATGTTCAGTTTCGTTTTCCCTGCTTCCAAAGTTACAATTGTTATTGTGGATTTGAGCACGGTGTTTGATATTCACATTAATTCCTGCTAGGGGTGAAAATTCTAATAAACTTTGGTGTCACTGAGCTTTGTGTATAAGAATCAAATTAGAGATTGCTAAAATGTTTTTCAAAAGTTGTGGTTTTAATTTGTGAAAATAACAGTACATCAAAACAGGACATCTATCTCTGTGCCCTCCCCACCTGTATATAAAAGTAACCCTGTTACCTGCTAATAATGTACACGATTTGGCTCAAATAGACTCTTAATTTCTGTTATTTCTGGTCACACACTAATGCATTACCTTTCTGCTAATTAAGTGTTGCTGCGGATTGGAACTGGCTGTCATTATGTGTATTGCGCACTGTGTAATCAGGTACGCTTTTGTTGATCAGTCTGTAAACTGTTTGGTCCCCATGAGGGGTGGTGCAGTAGATGTGATAAGTGACTGAGTTCTAGGTACTTGTATGCTCTGTTAGTTAGCAGATGCAATTATATGTATACATTTATTATATGGTTAGGATGAATTTTGTTCTTTTATCAGTCCTAGCAGTGCATATGTAGGTCAGCACTTGTTTTCAATGATTGGTTAAGTAAAAGAAGCCAACAGTGCCACAGGCAACCATTAAAAGGAAATTATCACTTGCTTTATAGACTGGAACATCTGATAAAGGCAAAAATATTGGCAAATGATCAAGTTGAATAACAAATGCCTTTTAAAAAAAAAAAAAAAAAAATCACATTTCATATGCTTTCACAATCTTTGTGTCAGATTTTGGTCTCTAATATACATGGTATGTTCAGCTGGTGTGTAGTCTGTTTTATAAATTGTATTTACAGAGTACAATTGATTTAAATTTCTTAATCTTTTTTAATCTCTAAAGAAATTCCAGTATTCTGCATTTAACCCATGTCTTTGGGTGAAGCAGTAAACAGAAATCATTCAGCACTCTGGGGGGCTAGTGCTAAGTGTTTTGCTCAGGGACACACCTGGTGACTGGGCTGGGATTCGAACTGGGAAACTTCCCCATTCCAGTCAATGCTCTGCCCATTGAGTCGCATTTTACTTGAGATTCACTTCTCCGTCAGGCTCGACCTTTTTGCTGGCATACTTGACCTAGTTGTAGACTGAGTGCGGTCCGGTGTTGTTCTGTGAAGGTGTCTATGAAGTACCTGAGCCCAGAAAAGGTCCACCATCTCGGTCAGCTAGTCACAGCTGTTCTCTCTCACCCCTGCCCTGTCCTCGCCGTCTTCTGTACTGCACCTCTCGCTTGCAGGATGGTGGATGTCGGCGGGCAGCGGTCTGAGCGTCGCAAGTGGATCCACTGCTTCGAGAACGTGACCTCCATTATGTTCCTCGTGGCCTTGAGCGAGTACGACCAGGTCCTAGTAGAGTCTGACAATGAGGTAGGGCTTTCATCTGGCTGTGTTCCTACTGGATCTCTTGCTGTATAATAATAATGTTGTTTTAAGACATTGCTACAACTTCTGTGTCTCTGCTGCTTTATCTCTGCTGCTTTACCTGTCCGTTTCAGCGTAAGCAAATGATTCTACAGCCATTGTGTTAGGTGGTTTAAGATCAACTTTGTCAAGTGGCACCATTTTGTAATGCACTACATCTTAGTGTGAAGGTTTACAAGGGTTGTTACAGCGCCACTATCACTGTTTCTCACAGTAGGAAAGAAAAATCGCACCATAGAATCACCTTTCTCCAGCTACAAATCTTACCTTTTTTCCCTTTTTGTTTTAGAATCGTATGGAAGAAAGTAAAGCGCTATTTAGGACCATAATCACATATCCCTGGTTTCAAAACTCCTCTGTTATCCTGTTCCTGAACAAGAAGGACCTGCTAGAGGAAAAGATAATGTATTCTCACTTGGTGGATTATTTCCCAGAGTTTGATGGTAAGAACTTTTGTTTAGGCTTGTATCTTCAAATGTTGTACATCCCCTCAGCTCCTGTCCCTTACATTGTTGTCATTGTTGCTAATCCATCATTTCCACATTGTTCACAAGAACAATTAACCATTTTTTACTCTGGTGTAAATAAATGGTACTGCCTTCATATTTGTAGAAACATATCCAGTGTACTTTGCTCATCTGTCTTGAACACATTCTTAGTCTTGAAGTGCTCGTTTTTCTGAGCCATTGTGATAACTAATTTGAAAAAGGATTTTTATTTGAAGACAGACAGGCTGAGAATCTCTTTCAAAATTTCAAAATGTTGTTCAGATTATAAATGATTACAAACTGTGCTTGAGACATCAGGCACTTTGGGTGCCACAGTTCTGTTTTTTTGCTTCATGGATGTATGAGGACACCATGTGGTGGAAAGATTAATTGCACAACTACAAAAGTAGACCATACGTAGGGTCAGTAGCCCAACTTGGTTTGGTAGTTTTGTGAAGAGGGGCCAGCACTGGCATGGTAATGTTTAAGGTTGGTACACATGGATTTTTTTAGCAAGTGTAGAAAAGAAGTACATATTTTAAGACTGGTTCCAGAGGAAGTAAAGTGTTGAAACATTCAGCTAGTTCAAGGTGAACATCTGTTAAGCACTACCCCTATTACCTATGTAAAGCATGGTAAGTGAACTGCTAGTTCCTCTTTTTTAGATAATCAGGTGTGAAGGGGGCTTTATCAGAATGTGAAACATATAAAAAATACACTATTAAACCCATTCTTTATAAATGGGTTTTATGTGATTTTTTTTTTTTTTTTTTTTTTTAAGGCAGGTATTGAATGTATGTTCAGCCAGTCAAGAATTACAGTGTGAGAATAGCCTGTTGAAGACTTTGCAAAAATCCTCATGGTTTGGTCCCACTCTACACATTAAACATAACTATGGACAAACTCCAGGAACCAGGCTTTTTATTATGTGTTCCAGTGTAGTTATACCAAACAAAAGCCAAGTTAATTGTTTTTCCCAATGCACTCATTTGTAGTGTTTTCTTGTGAGCTGACTTGTCTGCTCATCCTTGTAGGTCCCCAGAGAGACGCACAAGCGGCACGAGAGTTTATTCTGAAGATGTTTGTGGACCTGAATCCAGACAGCGATAAGATCATCTACTCACACTTTACCTGCGCCACTGACACGGAGAACATCCGCTTTGTTTTTGCTGCCGTCAAGGACACTATTCTGCAGCTCAACCTGAAGGAATACAACCTGGTGTGAGCACGGCGCGAGGGGGCACGAGTGAGCCACAGACTGTAGTGAATGCACAGCACAGACCAAGCATACGCGCAGGCAAAACGCACACACGACCCTCGTCAGGCTTAATCCACATGCTACCCTGACATCCCGCTCTTCCTCGTTTTTCTTCTAATGTTTTGTTGGTTTCTCCACCCATCTGAGCAGAGCTTCGATCCACCGCAAACTCCCAGAGTTCCACGGCATCATGCTCCGAGCCGCCAGCCCCGCCGGCTCCCTGCCATGAAATCAGTGGCCCGGGCTGCGTTGTTTTATACGTGAAGAGAGAAAATTGGCCTAAGGACTTGAAGATCGAAAGTGATCGAAAGCGAAGCTGGCGAGGAAGGCAGTAGTGAGTCTTGACCCCCAGAACAGTGTCAAAAGACGTTTGAATACAACTGGTTACGAAATGTAATTTTCAGCATGGAACTAGTGAACTAGTCTCGGGCTGATATGAAGTATGTGGTTTGTATGAAGGCTACGAGATGAACATGTACACTTCCCCACCCATGCCTCTCAGCTGAGTTTCGTCTTGCATAATTCAATGTAGTGTAAAGAGTGATCTGCAGATATACTGAAATTTTAGTCAGGAAAGAGACAAACCCATTAAAAATGTGTGATATTGAGTATTTCATTTGTAATAAATACCATCTCTAAAAATAATGTTAACAGTAATGACAAATTAAGTGCATGATTAGAAAGCCAAAAATGTATGCACCGCAATGGGAGCAATGGTTCGATTATTTAAATTATGGGATTTTCTTTTTTTCTATGATAATGGTTTTGACTTAAATTCTTTACATTTGTTCATACTTACGTGGGTATTTGATAATAGCGTTCAAATTCAGGATTTTGTCAGTGCAGTATTGTTTGTTGTTGAACAATGGTATATTTGCACATGTTCAAGTATTGGTGTTGCAGCTAGCATAATTAAAAATTTTTAATTGTCTCATTGCCAGAAGTATTTAATTGGCCGAGACCAAGTTTTGCAGTTTCTTATTCCATTACGTGTAAAGTATGATTGTACATAAGCGAGTGTTACCAGGAATACTTATTGCAGTGAAGAAGAGAGGGTTATGTCTGAGTGTAGAGAATGGGGCACTAGGGAATGACTGGTGTAGACCTGCATGGCAGCAAGAGGAAAAACTGTACATCACAGAAGCCCTTTCATTAACCTGTGTAAGGTTCTATGCTGACATTTCTCATAATTTATACTGCAATTCAGACATGTTAAATTGAAGGAAGAATATAATGTGCTTTACTGATTGTATATTTGAAAAAAAATTAATCATACTGAGCAATAGTTTGACTAACTATCATGAAATCATGAAATTGTAGTAATCACAACTAATAGGATAAGGTTTGGTTTTAAAGATGTTCTAATTTGAATGAAATCATTTTTGTGTTTGTGACAACGTGGGTGATTGTGAAACTAAGTAGTTTTATTTTATTTTTCTTTTTTGGGCCAGATATGAGTTTTAATTATCACATTTTTTCCTCTCTTTACGTGTTTTGTTTCAGTCCCACTGAGAGTTGGGAACAATGTCTAAACTGCTGTGTAAATCTTTTAGGGGCAAGTGGTGAGATTCTCTTTAGTCTCGACACACTAAGGCGTTTGCTGTACTTTTGCGCATTTGTCCCAGTTGTATATTTAGGAGATGTTGTGAGTACAAGAATGAGTTGTACTGTAGAGCAAAGCTTTACACAGACATAGGAACCTTAAGAGAATCTTCACTGATGACTTTTTTTTTTTTTTTTTTCTGTACACCACTTGCATTTTTTTTGTTTTTAATGTTTTACAAAACTATTAGACGTTCCATAGCTAGTAATTTAAATTAACTCAGTTCTCTTTGCGATGTACTTCAGGTGAGTTTTCTGACGTTTTTATTATAAGGGCTATTATACTGCATAAAGTTATTTTAATGACGTGACTTAATGAATTAGAAACGGGTGTGTTTTTTTTTTTGCTGCACTTTTATAAAAAATAAATAAAATAATAATAATAAATTGGCATTGAGCTGTGTTTATGCCACAGCTGTAACCTTTGTTACATTTAAGAACTCAGAACGTTGAAGCTGGTGACATTTGCTACACTGCTCCATCGCTAGGTCTGAAGGTGAGAACGTCAGAGTAGGACGAGAACATGAGGATGTTGCACACAGTTGTCAGTTTCAGTGGTACGACTACAGCAACACAGCATTTCATCTGCTGTCACACATTGTTTTTACAAGCACAACAGCACCAGGGCATTTTTGTATTGCCCTTTTATGTCCAGTGCCAGAAATTCCCATGTGCTTTATTTATTTATTTTACATTCTTGCATCACTTAATGGTCTCTGCAGTGCAGCATGTATGTAGTCTAAGCAGGTTGGAGTTGTGCTTTCCTGCTTGTCTGTATGCAGACACACACACAGACAGACAGAGAGCTCAGCTTGACAAATAAGGCGCTGAGTGACACGTGATGCATAAAGCTTTTTGGCTGCCAGGATGCTGAGCCGTTACAGCCATTTTCACATGCCACCACGAGTCACATTTCTGTTTAGAAAATCCACTGATTCTGCTGGAAAATGTAGATGTTCTGCCTGACCTTATTGTTCTTGGCTTGTAGTTTTTTTTTTTTTTTTTTTTTTTTTTTTTGCGTGGTCATATCTTTTTTTGAAGAGGGTGGAGTCAGTGTTTTCCCAGATTCAATTGAAACCTGTGACCCCTTTTACTTTTTAACACTAATGTGTACAAATTGCCTGGGAAATATGAATTTTAATACCATCCTTCATTGCATTTGCATAACCCATAAACCATTGAGTGAATATTGGTTGTTACTCTTAGTTTTTGTAGTCTGTATTTCAGACAGAACTAAGAGAAAAGAGTAATTCTCCCACCTGAATCCTTTTCTAATGAATATAACCTAGAAGTCTAATTTTCCTCAAGTACCCTTCTTTTTACTTGTGGTCCAATTTTGCTATTCCTGTACTGTTTAGCACCAACTGTCAAAATCGCGCTGTATAAATAAGCTGAAGTGCTGTGACAAACTGTTAGGAAAATGGTTAATAGCTGGATTTGCATAAAGCCTATCTGTTAGTGTGTAAGGCCATTCTTTGGAAAGAGTGCAGCTGGACAGTGTGTAATTATAATTTTGAAGACATCTGGAATCCTATATGGACTTCCCCTCTGGTTACATGCCATTAAAATACCAGAAATGCTTTAAGATCTACTGGCATTTCAGTTGAAAGCTACTGAGCTAGTTAAGAGGGTCAAGTTACACTGACCAATGCCCTGGACCATTGCTCTATTTTTCCCCACCAGGTACTTCAAAGGTACCAAATACAGTGCTATGTACAGGTTATGGGCTGTTTTACTTCCGACATTGTGGAGAAGTGTTATTGCAAGCCTGAAACCTTCCTTCAGTCTTGGTTTATCAGGTGCGCTGTAGGAGTCTCAGATTGCCTGCATTGGATGGAGCTGCTAGTCAGAATTTTATTTTCACTTCCAACTAGAAGCGCTCCAGGACACAGTGTTGCCTGTAGTATTTTTACTTCTGTGTGATAGCTACCTTCATAATCACACTACCCCATTGAATCTGTGCTCTACTTGCAGCAAGCAGTAGAAAGCAAGTTGCACACACTCTGAACTTGAGACTCCTTTTATTATCAATAGGCTATCCAGTGAAATGTATTTTCGTTTTTATATTGTCAAATACATTTTCAGATTCTTGTTTATATTTGCTTGTGGTTCTAACATGTATTGGACA
The DNA here is from genome assembly GCA_025773905.1 of Chitala chitala. Lineage (NCBI taxonomy): Eukaryota > Metazoa > Chordata > Actinopteri > Osteoglossiformes > Notopteridae > Chitala > Chitala chitala. The sequence goes on from JABJVR010000029.1 coordinate 2,415,958, forward strand.
TTGTTGAGTTGCTCAAAGTAAATATGTATATTCTGGATGGTATTGTACATTATTAAAAAGGCTATTGTTGTCTTTATAGTTGGAATCAAAGCACTAGAGTATTACTTTTGTGATCTTGCCATAATGTAGGTCATGTTTGTCATTGAAAAACACTATTACAACAAAAAATGCTAAAGAGATACATGTCAATTAACGGAAGAATACATTTGTAAAATGTATACGTTACTGTTACATTAAATTACTTTTCCCAAGTATAGATTGTAATGAAATACTGAGAAAAGTGGATTAATCAATTTCCAAGATAGCAAGTAGCAGATTATATCACATGCACAAAAACAGCACTGAATGTCATTGAGTACACTACTAAAGCTGGAGATTAGTCCTTTTACATTTATGAAAAATTAGTTGTCCATTACTACAGAGTTTGGGAGGTTGACTTAAAACATTGAAATTTAAACACTTAGAAAAGCTTACTTAATGCATTGTGAAGCTAAACAGGTCTTTAACATTTATGAAATGAGAGGCTTGTCAATGTGTGCTTCTGATAGAGGCCTCTTGTTTGATTAGGGCTACCAACTTTACACTCTTGATCTCTGGTTCTGTGCCCAGGTCAATGCACTGTACAGCCCTTTCAAGCATGAGACTGTATGGACTTGTGTGAATATCACTTCATTCGAGGTCAGTTGGCATGTTGAAGCGTTCATAATTATTAATTTAGCTTTGTGGTTGAAATGGCAGGCAATTTTAGCTCCACCTTGCACTCCAGTTTTTCTTGTTTAATACATGACACACTTTTTTTTTTTTTTTTTTTTTTTTGTAAAAACAGGATAATTGTGTACTTGTGTGATATTATTGTATTTGTATTTTCATTGCTTTTTCAATTTTTTTGAAAGTATACCAAATGTAAATGATGTATTATATATGTGTGCCAATCCCCTTTCATTGGAGCACCTGACTCTATACAAGTGCCAATGTTGTGAAAATCATAAAACGGACCTCTGTATTTTGTGGTCCAGTTTTTAAAACAAGTAAATCTAAATGTGTAATATAAATAATGATTTAAAAACACTTTATTCTCTAAGATTAGCAAGATAAACTGCTGTTTTTAATCAAATGTCATTACAGTTGCATGTGTTTGGGTGGGAGGGACATGGGGGGTGAAAGTAGAGTATAAAACCCTTCATAACAGGGTCTCTTAATGGTTATTGACTTACCATTTATTAGCCATATTTGTTTTGTATTTGTTTCATTTTGACCACTGTTGCCTGAACCTCATTCAGACTTAAATGATTTTCATAGCTTTCTCCTAAAAGAAAAATTAAAACATTATCTGTTTTAAATATGAATTAAATTTGTTCCTAAATTATGGTGTGCTGCTTCTTTTGTTGAATGTAATTTCAATGTGCAGGAAACGGCATTTGTTTCTTTAAGTGGAATGGAAGCAATGACATTTCCTTTCCTGTTGTACAGTGTGTGTCGATTTGATCTTGTGAAATTTGCTATTGAATGTGTTTGGACTTTTATGAAATTATGCACTATTGACCTGGGTTGTTAGGAGGGGGTTCCTGTAAAAATTTGTTAAATTGGATATGAAGCAATGCAACTTGATTAACACTTGCTGCAGTTTCTATAAAATCCACTTTTGGAGAGTTTAATGACTTCTGTTCGGGGTGTTTAAATGCAGACCGAGTATGCTTACAACAGGGTTAGGCACCACTTGAGACATTGTTTACACTTTAAAAAGTAATTTTAAATTTGCATTTAAAATATGTTCAGAGACAATTATCAAGCTTTTGCTTTGCCTTAATTGATGTAAAGTGTTCATGTAGAACCACTCAAAAGAAATTCAGGGATTTTAACATTGTTCTGGCCAAATTTAACCTGTTTTTAGAAACGATGCCAGTGCCATTTTTAAAAGGTTAAATGTGACGTTTTTCAAATATACAGTGTATAAAATTATATATATAAAATACATAGAATGGTTTGAGTTCACAATGGTCATGCTTTGGAAATCAGGGCACATAGGTTCACTATTTTGTTTGAAAATTGTTTCATGCAGTGATGATGACTTGGAATGTTGTGTTGGCAAGACAACGTTCTTCATTTAGTCAAATTCCGATTAAGTGGTCTACACTATATGGCCAAAAGTGATCGAACACTTGACTTATCAATACCATATGACCTTGTTGGACATCCCCTTCCAAAACCATGGGAATTAATAGGGAGTACCCCCCCCCCCTTTGTGGCTTTAACAGCCTTCAGCCTTCTGGGAGGGCTTTCCTCAAGATTTTGGATTGTGTCTGTGGGAATTTGTGCCCATTCAGCCAAAAGAGTAAGTATGAGGTTGGGCACAGATGTTAAGACGACCTGGTTCCCAACCCAGTTCATGTGGCTGGACTGTTACATTTACAGTTGACTCGGACAGCTTTAGCATGTCACGTGTGGCAAAGGTGACATCCTATGACAGTGCCACGGGGAGACTCACTGATCTCTTCAGAGTGACCCAGTCTACTGGCAGTGTTTGTTACTGGAGACTACATGGCTATGTGCTTGATTTTTATGCACCTGTAAACATCAGGTACAGCTGAAACATCTGAACTCGATTTCAACAGGTGTCCAAATATGTTTGGCCATATAGTGTAACCCTTAGCAGACTAGGCAATAAATGGTGGTAGAAATTACCAGTAATGTGTGAATTCTAAAAGTACAAAGACATTGTTCAAAGCATACACATTTATCTAAATATTCAGCACTAGAGGACTTGTACATAGTCAGCAGTTGCTGAAATTTAAAAAATGCTTTTCCAGTGTTTCCCATGGTACAGTGAGTATGATGGTCAAAGGTGATGTGTTCTACTATAGATCTTTTCATTGAAGCAGAATGTGTAAGTGGTTTCAAATAAAATTGTCTATTAATGCAATACACAGATTATTTTGCAGTCACATGAACAGGATTCTAATTGCAGAATATTTGTTGCCAATAATTTGAAAACTTGTAAACCATGTAAATGGTTATTAATTATAGAATCCATTGGTGTTTAATATTAAACTTGTTTCATTAAAAAGTGAGACACTGTTGCTTTGGATAATGGACTCCAAACACCAAATATCTAAATGTAAATGAAAATATAGACTTGGAAGGGCACCCATTGGTGACTAAGTCACGTTTTCTCCACTGCAAGGGCATCCATTAGGGTAATTTCCCACATGCTCCTGCATGGACAGACACCCTATACAGCACTGCATTGCATTTTATTAACTATTTGTGCACTTCATCGTGCTGTTCACCACTTAAGAGTATCCTTTACAGCATTGCATCCCATTTTCTCTACTTGAAAGGGCATCTTTTGGGACACTTAATTATGTAAGGATTGCATAGAAGGTACTTCACAACTGCATTCTTTTCCATTGGAAGGTGACTCATAGAAATCATTTAGACCCATGGTTCCCAACCTGGGGTCTGCCCCCCCCCTACCCAAGGGGGCACAAAAGGCTTTGTCTGCTCAAATTCATTTACATTTACATTCTAATTCAAAATTTGTCACACACAACACATAGTAAAATGTGCTGTGACATGCTTTTTATGGACATATGTGACAAGATTTAGGTTGAGAATTTACTCAAGAAATACTATAAAACATTTCAAGTGCAACAGAGAGGAAGAGTCCACTGTTTGGATGACTGAGGTCCTTCACTATATTCCTGGCCTTGGTCCAGCACTACTTGCTGTAAATACACTGCAGGTCAGGCAGCTCAATATAAATGTTGTGCTTAGCTCATCTCCCCACCCTTTGGAGAGCCTTCCTATTGTGCCTAGTGCTGATCCCATACCAGGCTGTGATGCTTTCCATCAGGATGCTTTCAATGATGCAGTTATAAAGGTTTTTTAGCACATTAGAGGGCAATTTAAAGTCCTCTAAGTGTTTAAGGTGGCAAAGATACTGGTGAGGCTTCTTCACCAGGGTGTCAGTGTGGCAGGGCCATTACAGGTCCTGTGTGATATGAGCACCTGGGTACTGAAAACTATTCAACTTCTCCACTGGGGTCCCTTTGATTTTTAGGGGTTGGTAGCTCCTTTCCTGCTTTGTGCTGAAGTCTACTATCAACTAATTTGTCTTGCTAATGTTCAGGAGGAGGTTGTTTTCCTGTCACCAGTTCTCCAGTCTTTCAGTCTCCTTGAGGTAGGCCTTCTCAACATCACATATTAGGCCCATCACAACAGTGTTGCCAGCATACTTAACAATGAAACTGTGACTCCAGTTTCTTCCTATACTGTTGCTTTACGTCCTTTACCACTCTGTGTATGTTTTACAATGCAGCCTGGTATTTGTTCGTGTTCCCAGCAGCGAGCCCCTTGTTATAGGCTGCGGTGTGAGATTTTAGAGTGCAGAGGATGGTATTATCTACCCACGGCCTCTGGTTGTTTTTTTTGACATACCTCATCCTACAGTGTGCCGATAAAATTCACAACCTTTTCTCTATACACATTTATATTCTTGTGAGAGCTTTGCCTGAACATGGCTCAGTCTGCATCATGTACAGTGTGCTGCAAAGCGGCCTCTGATTGGACTGATCAGAATGTTTCCTCCCTTTGAACAGAACCTTCTTCTTTTTTTTTGTACTCAGGCATGAGGAAGATGGCGGCATCATGAAATGGTGAATTAAACTGTGCCTTGTAGCTGTCTTTGAATGGGGTGTAGCAGTGCTCCAAAATCTTTTCAAGTATTATGTTGGTGAAGGTCTGACATTGCACACTTGAGCTTTGCATGGTTAAACACTAACAACAGCCCACTAACAATAAGCATGACATCCTGATGATCACACTGATGGTGAGTGAGACGCTCATGTAATTTACATAAGGCAGTATCTGTGGCCTCCTGAGGTGGAATATAAGTGGTGCTGACTACGACCAAAATAAATTCTTGAGGACGGTAGAAAGGGCGACATTTGATAATCAGGAGCTCCAGGTTCGGTGGTTTGGTGTGCAGGAATGTGTGAGTGGAACAATGCTTGTGTTGTCACACCAGCTGCTATTCACCATTAGACACATGCCTCCTCCCCTTGACTTCCCTGACTCCATTGCTCTGTCAATGTGGTGCACCAAAAAGAACTCGGCTAGCTAGATGGTGTGGCCCACTACCCCTGGGTTCAGCCATGTTTCAGTGAAGCAGAGGAGACTGTAGTCTTGAATGTGCCTCTGGAACTTAATCCTGGCCCTGAAGTCATTGAGCTTGTTCCCAAGAGACTGGATGTTGGCTAGGCAGGAGAGCATGCTGTGCTCCAGCATGGATCCTGCATTAAAAACAGCAAGAGGTGAGTCCATTGTAAACCAATAGAAATAGGTTATTTCTGTTGCATTTTGTGATAGCTATTGTGAAAAGAAAAAGAGGTTAGGGTAAAGGGAAGTACAGGAAAAAAATGTGGTCAGAGCAATTGTGAAGGCAGCCAACCTCACTGGCACCATCTTAACCAAGGAGAAGGTCAGGGGTGAGCTACTGTGTGTACTGCCTCCAAATGTGTGCGAGACAACATAGTCGGACAACAGAGTTGTATTTAAATGTGCTGTATAAATAAACTGACCTGACCCAAGACTCACAGGTGTCACTATACGTGGGTAACAGCACACAGACTAAGGGGGCCGGTGAGTTTCAAACCTAGGTTGTCGTCACCCGTGCAGTGCAACAGACATGAGGATTAGCTCACTGAGGTAAAGACTTGAGTCTGGTGTGCTGCGCAGGTGTAGGGTTACCAGACGTCCAGCAAAAGGAGAACATGTCCTCCTTTTTGACGCTGTGTCCTCCATCCGGCAGGCATTGGCCTAAAATGTGAAAATGTCTGGCTTTGATCAATCACTGACTTGGCTGTGTTGTTGGTTGTAATTGTACGCTGTCGTCTATGTTTTAATCGTAAAGAGCATATTTGAGGCTCGAGCTGCTCAACCGCATGACGCATGTTCAATGTGTTAATTAGTATGACCCCGTTTTAATAAATCAACATGGCTATGCACACGTGACATGTCGCCAATTTTGTGTTGTCATTTGTTATACGTTATTTGTTTTTATACATACATACATATATATATATATATATATATATATATATGTGTGTGTGTGTGTGTGTGTGTTCTTTGTCCTCTGTCCTTCTTTGTAATGCTTTGTCTTTTTTGACCTTCAGTGTCCTCCTTTAGATATGCAGGTATCTGGTAACCCTATGCAGGTGGAAATTACCCATCAGCTCCCTTGGTCTGTTAGAGTAGCTTTGATTTATCACATATTCACTCCTGTCTTCCAGTTGTATTAGTGCGTTTCTGCCACTGTGTTTCCTTTGTATTTTAAAGCTACGTCCAGACTACTTTTAAATATAGCAAGTACTGTATTATTCTGCGGTCAATATGGCTGATTTTTTTTAATCGTGACCTTTGAACTTGAACACATGCGCATTTTCTATGATCACGGGTGTTTTCTACATGCAAATCAGTAACAGGTAGCCCATGTTGTTAAGCGCAGAATTTTACAGGTAAAAATTGTAGCTTCCATTTTCAGGGGAGATTTTGTGCTGTGCCCTTAGAAAATAAGAACAACAACTTCTTCTATTTAAGCAATACACCTTAAAAGAATGCTTTAAAAAGGAATTCGCATATTAGTGTACATTTTGAGAACGTACCAATTAACTCTATGTAACAACAGTATTAATCATACAATTATTAAGAATATTGCATTTTAATTAATCTGTCATTCTAAAATCACGTGTCTAAATTTATTCAGGCAAAAGTTGGTTGAACTCATTTTAAGTAGGTTGTTCAACATCTAAAATGGGTCTTCGCATCGCTACCTCAATCCCACGTGACATGGGGCGCTAGTACAATTTGTGGCCGTCCCTGCAACATCCAAGAGCGTAGGAAATATTGGCTTGTAACATAAAAGCTTGCAGGAGCTCTGGGACTAGCTCGTGGTCTAAATATATGCGATTCGCTGTATCCTGTGCGTTTCATGAGCCGCAACTGCAAAAAAAACTACCCTGAATAAGAGTGAAGATCTTATTTCGCTACACGTATGTAAAACCAGTAGTATTTAACCAACGAGCTACCTCCCTAGTCTAAGACGAACGATGGCATCGGAAGTGTAAATGCATTATTTTTTTTCAAGGCTCATATATACGACGATTAAACATTTGGTTTATTTATGACAGTGCTCATATTTATTGCAAAAGTTTGATCTTTAGCTTTTGACATAACTGTCCATAATAAACCAGATTAATCAACAACGAAATCGGAGGAGGGGAAAAGCGAATAACCGCTATAATTGTGCGCATCTCCAGCTCCCTAAATCCGGTGTGAGGATAAGCGCTGGAAATACGGGCACTGCTGCGTGTTTTGTGAAAATGTGCTTCGAGGGTCGGCTCTGAAGACGCGGATCGTTTGTTTGCAAAGAAAACGCATTTAGAGGATCAGATCTGAAGACACCGGGGACGGTGCTCGCAAAGACGAGGGAAGGAGAGGTGGAAGCAAAGCGGCGTGGCTGCAGAAAGGGTGGCAGCTGGCGACTCATCCTCTAACTAATTATTTAACTCGTTTTGTATATGTCTAGCTGCTGAAAAACGACAACATTCCCGCAAGCAATCAAACCGAGCCTCCGCGATTCTGCTTTGGCGGCGAATAAACTTTAGACAAGGCTGACATGATGTTTCCACAATCCAGACACTCAGTAAGTGCACAGATGCTCGTTTATTTTGGTTTACTGTGTGTTGGGTTAAGTTGCAGGACCGTCCTTGTTTACACGTTACGTTGTCAGTAGACGGTATATTGTGTTTGCTGGACAGCAGCTGAGCACACGGAGTGGAAATTTGAAATACCTATGGAAAATATTTTTTGAACTGGCTAACCAGGGTAGTATTACTCATCTCGGACTGTGTAGATGCCACAATCTAATGCAACAGTCTCGTCAAATATCTTAAAAATAATGTTGCTGCCCCAGTAATTGAATAGGATAATTTAGCTAACTAATAGTTACTTGTACACTGTCCTCAATGTTTTACTGACTGCTGTATAGCTAGATAGCTACCAAACTGTTTTTGTACTTCGTTAACGCTATTTGAATACGTCCAACCTAGCTAAACCAAACAAAAAATTCCTGATTTGAATATTTAGGCTGGAAATCTTCACGTAATACTCCAGGGTCCACTGTGTAAGCCTAGTGTTTACAATTTTACTAAAATAACAAAATGGCTGAATCAGATTTAACCTACCTAGCTTACTAGTTGTCGATAAACCCTGTACCTAGCTACTTGCCGCAGTGTGCCTTATAATCGTCTCTGGCAAAGTTTCTATTTAACAAATAACGACGATAAAGACTGTGGGCAAATGGAAATTGATTATTGTAGAGCCCAGTTGACAGTTTTAGCCAAGTTCAGCGTAATTTATGTAAGATGACGTTATGGTGTAATTAATGTAATGTCAGATCTTGTGCATCTGCGTCGTAACACCTCATTGTTCTCAGTTTTCCAGCGTTAACCACCAAAGTGTCTCTGATCTTTTGGGAATGACGTGAAATTAGTGCTAAAGTACCGTTTTATTTTCAAAATGCAAATACAGAAAATATAAAACTAAAATATGCAACGATTGTTTAAATATTAACTGACTAAACTTTGAGCGCTTGATTTTCCTTTTTATGAAATGCATTACATTGGCTGGCAGAATAATAGGTTTGTGAATGATTTCTGCATGTTAACCCCATAATACACTTACCATAGGATTTGAGCAAAAAGAAAATGATAGCATTTGGAAGGGTACATGCGCACGCGCAAATTGGCGACCTCGTGCTGGAGACGGGGGAAGTTCGAGACCGAGCCTTTATGGTGCTCCCACGTTGTCCATGCTGTATTGGGACCAAGTGGGATTGTCATTTTCAGATAATCCAAAACTACGGAATGGGAGTGTTTGGTCAGCAGTTGAACTGGACTGCTTGCACATTTTAACGTTATCATCTAAAACCTTCAAATCAATATTTATGTTTTTGGTTGTTAGATATTTTGCTTATATTACGAGAAACAATTTTATGCATTAAATTTCAGGTAATGTTCTAGTTTGTTGTGGTATCGTTGATTGCAGTATCATTTGTACTGGCGAACATCTGCCAGTATGAAATTAATTTAATCAGTTTTAGAGTTTGTATGTTCTACCCATGCACAAGTGGGTTTCCTCTGGGTTCTCAGGTTTATTATTCAATGTACAGAATTTTAAATTTAATAGTCATTTTATTGAATAAAGAAATAACACGCTGCCTGATTGTTGTGCAGTTTTTGTCAGAGTATTTTATATATTACAAAATGAGCACAACAGTTTTAGAAGTTTATAATTTCATAACTCAACTCCTGGATGCCCATAAAAAGTTATGTTTCAAGAGTCTTGGATTTACATCTGATTATATTAAGGTTGAGAAGATTAACTGGCTGTGAAAACTCATTCAGGAATGTATAAATTGGAGCAGGCTTTTAGGTAGCTGGTTCAAGAATTAACTTCGTGCAGTGTAGTTCATTAAGCCAGGTTTTGTCAAGATGATGCTAAAACAAGATCCAAAAATAAGTACCAGAGCTATATTATAAATGTTAAACACAATGTGCTAATACAAGGGACGTTAACATTAAATGTCATTTATCATTAGACTAGTTTTTCTGTTTTCACCATCTTGTTGATGTGATTTTTAGTACAGTAAGGAAAGAGATTTTTTTTCTTCAGGTATAATCCATTTTGAAGCCCTTGCAATTATTGTCAGAACTCTAGAATGGCTTTCTCAGAAGTTGAATACATCTAGTACTTTTTGCAAGGAGAAAACATTTGTGTCCAGTTGTTTGTATGTTTTAAGTTAGTGTGGAAAATATTTGTGCCAAATGAGCACATGTACATTATAAGGGACTGTAAAAATGCAATGTGAATACTGTCATAGTATATTGTGTGCAGAAAATGCATTACTTCAAGTTTTTGTTGTATTGACATGCTGATATGTTTGGAAGGTGCCAATCATAACTGTGGTTTTCTAGTATTGGGATGTCTTGATGCTTTACAACAAGGGAAAGAGAGACTGAGTTAACATTCCCTAAAATATGCCATTAAGTCCTTTTCCTTAAGGCTAGTTACAGTTTCTCCGCTGTTTATACATCAGAAAATTTAACTGCAGCAATTCAGGCTAGTAGCTGGGCCACCCTCGGTAAGTCAGGTCCCTTAACAAGTGCACTATTTACAGCCACTGCTGGGTTCCAAAATTGCTTCTGCTTTAACATGAGGCAGTGAATACAAAATTCCCCTGCATTATGGAGAGTTTGTTGTGGGCATTTGTGTTATTCACTCCTTTCCTGAACGCTTATGACACCGTTTGTAGAGACCAGGGATTTATGTATGCAGTATTTGTTTGCTCATAGTTGTATACTGAACATGTGAGTTGAAGCTGTATGTTTGCTAGACCTCTGTGTGTAGGGTATAGTAGGAAAGGTCTGCTGATTGTTGTAGTACTGTTGAGTCCATTTGAGCTAATAGCACAGCCTCCATCCTTTTCCATTAGGAGTAAGGTTAACTTGTCCAACAGGTTCCATTTCTGCTGGCCCAGTTGTAGCCACTTCCTGCCCTGTCATCTTTCTCAAAGCACAAGCACGCACACACACACACACACACACACACACACACACACCTGTACATCATTGGTATCTTCACTGTTATCTTTTCTGTGTCTTATCTTGCACATCCATTTTCTGTGAACAAACGAACGTGTGCCGGTTTCCCTTTGCTAATTTGTGTTTAGCTGTTAATGGCATTGTTTTTGTCTTTCTCCTGTGCACATATGGATACGTTACTAGTTATGGTACAACAGTTCCTGTCTGACACCTCTGCACAAGTGTGCATCCATGTTTTTAATCTCCGGGGTTCCCGCCCGCCTGATTATGTGGGACAAATTAAGTCAAGGGGCTTAACAGAAGCTGTGCAGCAGATGTCTCTGTCAGTAAGGGCAGGGTCATTCATTAGCATCACAATCTAACCACTCTAATGATCAGTTAGTGCACTTAACTTGTCACTGTAGTGAAGCCTGCTTTACAGGCGGGTGCAGGTCACAGGTGGTATTGATTTTTGTGGTAGCCACTTTAATTAATCATTGCACACACTTAAGATGGTACATGCACACGCACACCCACACACACAGGTTTACCAAAACTTTAAAAGCAGGGGAAAGACAGCTGCGAAGGTATCGATTAAAATAACACCAACCAACTGGCCTTTGTTGTTAACACTAACAAGCAAGCTACTATAAAGCTGTGAGAATTAATTATAATCTGTGGTTTGGTCACTGTCAGTCGCCTCTTTGACAGCCTTCAATTTGGTTTGTTTTTACATTGGTGGGAGGGGCTTTAAGATTTTTTTAAAGATGTTTTTGACTAATTTTTAAAAGTAATTTGTCAGTAGAGACATTTTTCTCTAAAAATGCTGTAGAACAAATGTAGAATTTGGTATAGTGCTTCCAAACAAGCGGAATGTTTTTGTTTTTGTTTCTGTATGTTAAATTTCTATTTAAATTATTTTATTTGTACCTTTAATTCTTATTGTAATATAACTGATTATTGGATATATAGGCTAGCTCTTTCTGCTGTGCTGTATTTGATCATTGGACACATTTTTCAAGTATGGCATTGGCTCGTTGGGTATATGTTTGTTTGTTATGTATTTAAATATTCCAAGTAAAAATTGTCATATAAAATCTGCATTTCGACTTTGCAGTTTACTACCGACCGATGTCTGTGAAATTGTGGGTGCACTAAATTTAGTTTGCAACTTTAATTTGCAAGGATAAAGTGATTGAAGAGGAGATGGTTCACCTTACTCATTGTTCTTGGTGTGTTGTGTGTGTACATGCCTTTGTGTTTCCCCTTAAATCTGGCTATATGAAGCCACTGATTTAAGTAACTATATTTACACCCTTATTGTGATGTTAGTCTTATTAAAAATTATAAACTAAACCAACTAATCTCATCCTGAGTTATATAAATTAAATGGATGTTTGTGTAATAGTGTTCATGAAGTCACTATTTCATATCCTAGTTGGGTTTGGCACATTTTGTAACTTTGCAGATTAAATCCCATGCAGTTTTGTATATGATGTTCAATATAATATAAATTGTGGTGTATCAGATTGGTTAGGCTTTATGCGGTGCTGCAAGTAACGGCTAAGTAAGTTTGATTAACTGACTAATTGGGTGACACATAAATGCCGCTTTAAAAATTAGTCTCTTATGTATTTATTTTTTTACATAAAATTATAAATGTGTGTTAAATATTCTAAATGTGGTGTGTGGACACACACAAGAACTGAATGGAATGAAGTGTTCTCCATCTTGTATACATCTTGTATCTTGTGAATATCTTATAGTATATTAAAGTATATGAATCTTTCTGGAACTGAATTTTCCTGTAGAAGAGGTGAAATCAATGACAACAGTTTAAAAAATTAAAAAAAAAAGCACTAATGTCAAAATCAAAGTAGTACATGTGGTTTGTTAATTACTCAGTAATGTTATATGCTTTATTACCACTCATTGTAACATGTGCATAAAAAAAAAAAAAACTTTATTTTTTTTTTAATCAAACAAATCCAATACTTGTACTTAACTAGCTTGATGATGCTCTGTCCTGCTGTCTGTTTGTGATGCCATATGCACAATGTGTTACTCTAGGCTAATTGATTAGTAAATTTGTGGTCATTGAAATTATTGATTAAAATTGTTGTATCTCTAATTATGTAATCATAGTCTTACGTCTTAAACCTTTACTGTCTTTCTGTATGCATCAGATTAATTTAGAATTAGCCCCTATATTTACATGTCTTCCATTAAGGAAGCCTGGTCATTTGTTTGAGTGCTGCAGGCATGGCTTTTTCAGGGATTTGTGTTTTTTTTTTTTTTTTTGGACGTGTTCTGTATGTGCAGGGTGTTCAGTGACTATGCGTTTGTGAGGGAGGTGAGTGCTGCCCTCTGAACATCTCTGATTATTTGAATATTTTCAATGTCTTTACATTTTATGTGAGATTGTGTGGGTGTCAATTGATCACTACTGTGAAAACCCATTAGGGTGTGTGTGGCTGTGCTGGATGGGTTCTGCAGGAGCAGAGTGTGCTTCTGTGTGCGCGCGTGTGTGTGTGTGTGTGTGTGTGTGTGTGTGCGCGCGTGCGCGTGCGTGTGCGTGTGCAGTACTTGGCATTCGGGCGCATGTGTACGCCGAGTGAGCCGCACCCCTGAGCAAAGCACGGAGCTGGAACAAAGCGGAACAGCGGGGAGCCGCTTGATTTGCCAGCCCCAGGGTCCGCCTCGAGTAAAGGCGCTGCGCACATCAGACAGTGAAATTACTCCGCAGCTGTCCTGCGTCTCAGGGACCAACGAGGGAACGGGGAGGGACTCTGAAGTGCTGCACACTGCCTCCCATCACAGAAAGCGTTTGAAATCTAAAAGCCATTCCGAAGTCCTCCTGGGAAATGTACATTTATTGGCGATAAAGCCCTTTTTTGGGAGGCCTTTTAAGCTGTTTGCTTTTGTCTGACACCTAGATGACAGGATTGCACTCTGCTGTCACATATTTGCTTTGTATTTATGACGAGGTGATGCTATTCAAAAATATAGTGATCGGTGTGATTATTTAAAACTTCAACTGCAGTGTCACCTTTGGGTGAGCACTTTGGAGAGTGTGTGCAGGGAGAGGAGTTCCAGCTGAGAGAGGAGGGAGCCCCTCATGGTCAGCATTGTCTGGCTACTTATTGCTCAGGCTTACTTATTACGTTTGGTGAGCACCTCCATGCTCCTTTTTTCTGTAAAGAAATACAGAATTTAATAATTTATGGGTTTGTTTTTTGCGCTTTTGTCATTATCATTAAAGTCTAACAGAGCCATAAACTGTTATAAACGGATGGTGTGCACATTCATAACTTTTTTTTTTTTTTTCTTCTTCTTCATTGCTACTGAACTGACGTGTGGGTGTGTGTGGGGGGGGGGGTGAAAGGATTTCTTAGCTTGTGAATATACGTCTCTAAGAGTGTTCAAAGCAGAATAATAACCGTCTTTAGTAACCCTTTGTTGTAAGCTTCTTGGTAAGCTCAGACCAACTTTGCACTGGAATGCTGTCTAATAGTTACACAGTCTGGGTTAATCTGTGGTTCAGTCCAGAGAGATAATCAGAGTCATGCCCCACATGGCATTAGCATACACTGGCTGTATCATAATTCCCAAGTCCCTTATGGAAAGTGGGTGGCACGGAGTCACAGTGGGAAACACTGCTCAAACCTTGCTCTCAGCAATATACGTGGAGTTTGCATGTTCAGCGTGTGTGTTTGTTTGTGAGTTTCCTCTCATGGCCCCAAAGACTTTGATTAGGTGGATTTGTCAACCCAAATTTCCCTTTTTGTGCGTGTGCGTGCGTGCGTGCATGCACGTGCCCTGCAATGCTTGCCCTGCAAGCAAAATGAGTGTGTGTGCACCATTGAGATGGACGATGGTGTCGCTCTGCATGCTTGGTGTGACATTTTAAAATGAAGATCATCACCAGCACAAACTGTGATGAATCAATAATTTAAATTATTGTCATATTTTCAGATTAATGCTTCCTTCTTTTTAGTGTTGCTTTTGTCCTCATAATGCACTGGCCGTTTTTCAGCAGTGCCAGAAAAATAAAACCTTGCTAATGTAGTTCTTCAGTTTTCCCTAATACTTTTGATGTATAGTAGATTAGATTAGTCCTTATAATTTTAATTAATGTTTTTGTGTGGTCTATAATTTTATTTTTGAAAAGTTTGGAAATAACTTTTAATGTCACACGCAATAAAAAATGGCTAACACTAGCAGTATGGTGCAGCGTTTACAAACGGCTCCGGCCACTGTGTGAAGAAGGAACACACTTTGGCTTTGTTTTTGTTTGTTTTTTGCCTCAGCAAAAAAAGTTTCATTCAAATTTTATTTGGATACTGAGAGTGATTGTATCATGAATCAAACCATATCATGAGCTGAGTGTATTGGTACATTGTTACGGTTGGTGCCCTGTCCGGAATATCCTTTGCCTTGAGCCCTAGGCTGCCTGGGATGGTCTCCAGGCCACCCATGACCCTGAGCAGGATGAGTCGTTGGGTAATGGATGGATGGATTATGGAATGTAACAAATGTTCACAGCGCTGCTCTAAAAGTGATTGAAGTGGTCTGGTCACCTTCCTGCTTTGGGCTGTTTTGTTTACTCAGTTTAAGGCTCATTAGTTCCAGCAGAAGTGTCTTCATAATAGCAGTAAATGAGAGGAAAGTATGCTGGTTCTTACTCTTCCAAGCATTGAAATGGAAGTTTTTTTGTTTTGTGTTCAGCTGAGGCTTCTCACCGCCTCTGGTGGGCTAATGCTGCCACTGTAATGGATGCTGTGCAGAAAGACCTTGTTCATGTTTTTAAATCAATTTTCAAAATAAAAGCATCCTGGCTTTAGAAATAATTGATTTTGTACAGTAAATTGTGATCTATCCAAAATGTCCAGGTGAAAGGTGTTTTTCTTTTTTTTTTGTTTATTCTCTTTGGATAAAGAAGAATGGGCCAGTCACATAATGTGTAATTTTGTCTTGAAGTAGCACATACAAATCTAATTAGAAATGGCCTTACATCACCCACCATCAAAGGCGCACACACACCACCTCTTAAAAATGTATTTTAGTTTATTGTGCTGTGTAGTTTCTCTTTAAGTTCTGTCTGAGTTTATGTGAACATCTGTACTGTGTGTGTTCATCTCATGGGCAAATGGAGCACACAGAGTTGATCTGACCAAGTACAGCACACTTATACACTCTAGGCTCTTTGTACATCCAGGGAGTGACCTGTAAAGATGTAAGTGTGTGGCTTGCCAAAGGGGGTCCTTTTATATGGGTTTTCCAGTGTGCGATAAGCTTGTACCATAGTGGTGTCCTAACAGTACTGTAGGGTGCCTAAATGACTGATGTTGCCTTCCAGTATGGTTGTATGCTACCAAGTAGACAAAATCTAGTGCATGTATATTATGTAGTGTAAATTTTTAGATTCCCTCGGGAGAAGGTCTTTTGAAAGAATATCATAAACATTGTGTCTATTGTATGGATGATTAATTATTCGGGCAGATACCCAGTGGACTTAGAATTAGTCCAGAATTAAACAATTTGTAGAAAACGTGAAAGATGCAGGAGGTGCGAACAGTGATGCATAACTGATGTTAATCCAGATAAGAGCATGGAATAAAATGATAAAATGTACTTTACATAGTACACCACTTAAAGGCATGATTATCCAGAGATCAAAAGCCTTTCCAACAGTGTGGATTTTTGTAGTTTTTGTAAGAATATGACAGCTCTATGCTCAGAGGTGTCAGCGTGGTCAGAGTTGGTTTTGTATATAATTTAGATGTGGTGGTACTGTGTTTGTGTTCAGGAGGTAAACTAAAATTAAGTACAATAGTGAAAAGTGAAGACCTCTTACATAGTGATAATGTAAAATGTTTTTTATGAACGTCAGAAACAACATCATGACTCAGTACGTTGCTATCGAAAAGCTCTACAGCATCCATTGATATCCCGATAGTAATTTACAGCATTGCAGACTAGGTGCTGGCCAGACATAAACTGCGATTTCTATGCAAATTACATAAGTATTGGGGTTGCTTCAGTAATACAGAGAATAGAGTTGATACATAGTGCAAATCCTCTTGAGAGATTTATAGTGGAGAAATAAAAAATTGCTATGAAAACGTATTATGGGAAAAGCTCTTGAGAACCAATGCTGACCTTCCCTTTAAGTGGTAAGATGGTATAACACTCGTAATACGGGTACCTGACATTGAGAGCTGCTTACCGATGAGTGTTGCGTGTGCTATTTGCATAGCGCGCACTAGCAGCATGCAGGGCCGCTTCGTTATTTCAGCAAAGCTCTCTTTGTTCTTTGATCTGTTTGGCGAATTTGTTTTTTACAATAAAATTATCATTGCAGCGCACCCGTAATGACAGCTGTGGCAAGGTCAGTTGCGTTGGCTGAAGGGCCCCTGCTTGGCTGTGCTTTAGCTCAGCACGCTGCATTGGTCCCCTGCGATAACACATAGCCTTTATTGCACTGATCGACAGCAGCTCTGCATACGCTCTCTGAATAACATGGTTTTTTTTATGATTTTAGCTTTAAGGTAAACTAATATAAATTTAAATTTGTTCATGAAGTGTTTTCATTAGGCCCGTATGTAAGTAAAGCTGCACAGCAGCCTTTAAAGCACGCAGCCAGAAAAGCAGCATTAAACAAGCGTGTTTCCACATGACTTCCATGGAGCAACGAAAATCCAATTCAGTACGTGTTTTAAACACCAAAAATGCCATCTCTTCAGTGCAAAATGCCTCTACCAAATGGTCCCTCAGAGGGTTACAGGTGGGGTATGTGTGGAGTTTTCTGCTGTTTCACGGACACGTTCGTTCAGTAAAACATTATGTTGCAGTTAAAAGCAATGTATGCAGTCTGAACATTCCTTTTTTATAGTATAAATGTTTAAAAAGCAAGAAAAAAAAACATTTTCACACTTTCTCCACCTTAGTGACTGTTAGGAAAAAAATGTTGGCAAAAAGTTTAAAAGTTTTCTATCGGTTTCTCGTGTATTGACACTTGAACGAGATGCTCAAAGTCACTTTATTGCTTTAATATTTCCAAGTGCTGTACTCTTACGATACGGTTCTGTAGGACTGATGGCATTTCTGGGTTTCAAAGGAATACACAAAGACGCAAAAAAAAATTCAAATAAATGTTTTGCAGATATCATAAACTGAATTGTCCTATGTTCTGAAGTCTTCCTCGGGTCCTATATTTTACACGAAGTTTTCCCGATTATTCTCATAACGAGCTAATAGTATCACGTGCTGCTTTTCCGGAACTGAAAACTAAAATGTAACTGCATTTTAGTCCATATTAAACAGGGTTGTTCCTGATCTGTCTTCTGTAGCTCTTATTATGTTTTCATTTTTTCCTGCAATCAGAGGCCTTTCCTGTGCTCTTTGATAAGATGTTTTTTTCCTCTGTGTGCCGTGATTTACTGTAGACGTGATGTGCAATTTAGGTTAGCAGTTAATCAGTCATTACATTTATTGTGGAAGTATGTCACATAGTCTGTCTACAAACACAATCTCACAGTAATATAATTTCAAATGAGGACTAATCGGACCCATTTAACAACTAGAATTCATTTATGTGTGGTGTAGCTGTGTGGGTGCGTTAGTGTAGGTAGCCAGGCAGTGTTACAAAGGTGTACCTCATTGACCTTATACTGCAGTGTATGGGCCCAGTCAGTAAGTTTCCATTTACTTGTCCAGATGAGGGTTGCCGTTGTATGGGCACTGTTGTATTGTGCCAATGAACTGATGGTATCCTATATTATTGTTCTGTAATGCAGTTGGACACTTTAAGATGTAATGAAACCAAGTGTCATAACTGTAATGTGAAGCAGTGTGTAAACCAACAAGTTTGACTTCACGCTCGTATTCCAGGGCTTCCACTTATCGAGTAATTTTTTTTCCCACAAACTATTAGTACTATCCAGGCTGCATTTTAAAGCATATTCCCTTTTAAAAAATCAACTCTTGTGTTCTGATTCATTATTACAGGATGAATAGACTGGAAGCCAGCAAAGTAAAAGGCTACCTATGCAAATAAACATTTCACATGTGCTAAATGTCAGTGATTTGACTGCATGTCTGGACCAGATGCCTTGAGGATTAACTGTCATCCTGTCAGCTTGTTCTTAAAAATCATGCTAAAGACAGTGAAAGTCATATGCTGAGCAGTGTTGAGATTTTTAGGACATCGTGTCCCTTTAGTTGATGTTGGGTCTTTTCTGTATTTCCCATTTAGTTGGAACAAGTGTAATATTTGCTCTTAATACAAGACGGAATGTCGGCTGTGGGGAACAAACTCTACTAGAAGCAGGCTGCCGAGAGGAGTTGTGTATGGGGCCGATTTATTCGAACTATATGGTTCGATGTAAACCGTGCAACACGGCGTCCTAGTTCACCAGTATTACACCTTTGATGCAATATGTCACATCAGCAGTGAACTTCCACGAGCTCTGATGGTTAAAGCACGACGGTTAAAGTCTTCAGAATTTTGAAAGTGCATTAAATGTTATTACTGAAGTGGGGACTGTTGTGGCCACCGCCATTAAGAGTAGACATGAGATGGCCAATGGTCGGGAAAACAAACATGACAAAATATCCGTGGCTTTTTCTGCTTGGAGAAAAATACTCATCTCTGGTAGATAAATTATTTGAATAATTTCTTCTGAACAAGTATACACTGAAGTGGTGGAAAATAAACAGGTTGCGATTCTCATGACATGCAAATTTGGCGAGAAGCTGTTTGTGCATACCTGAGACATCGGTGCCTTCAGAGCAAGCCTCTCCTCTGCTGCTCTGATGGTGGATAGACTTTAAGATGAAGAGCAAACTAATTTTCTCCAAGCTGGAAGTGTTTAAAGGAGTATAAGGAAAACTGTTGTTTGTTACAGGACCTGAATAAAATGTTATAGTAGGAAATGCAGTGTTAAAGTTTAATTGGTGTTAAATACTTTTAAAATTAGTTAAATGCAGGATTTTCGGCTTGTCGGTTGACTGGTTAATTCGGTGACAATCGGTTGTCGGTCAGAAGAATTTTCTAAAATTTGCATTCCTGATAGAGAATAAAGCCACTTGTTTCGGACCAGAATACGTAAGCGAGACTTGACAGTACCTTTTCTCACTAAGGACAGATCCCCGTGGTGAGCAGAATGAATATTTTGAGTATACTTTTTAAAACTTTCCTTAATAAATACGAAAATCAGTATTTATTTTCTCAAAATGTATGCATTTTAATTTGGCACATTGCTAAATGGTCATCTTCAAACTCTACTTTCAATTCATGTATTTTTGTGCAGGTATCCTATTTTATGTGTTATATAAGGTTTTAAATTTGTTAGGTAAATGTATTAGTGCTTTAGTTTTACAATATGCAGAACTTGTGTTAACATATCTCAAATGCTTTTATGATTAGTAATTAATTGATTAATTGAAATATGAAGTTATAATAAGCTGTTTTTAATTAGGTCTAGTTGTTTTCTTCTGTCTAATGTTCTCTGCGCTTTATTTCACACAGACTTCATCACAGCAGCTGAAATTCACAACTTCTGACTCCTGTGATAGGATCAAGGATGAGTTTCAGTTCCTCCAAGCACAATACCACAGGTAGGCTGGCTGCATTGTTTTCATAACACTATGCTGTGTTAAAGCAATTTTGTATTGAAACTCTTTTATTTCTTTTTTATTGATTTTGTGTTGATGCTTTCTAATATTTTTTGCAGAAGTTGTTCCAATGATTCTAGAAGTTCAGAATACGAGTCCTGACATGCAGATCCCAGTTTTATGGTTTTTAACCTTGATCTTATCCAGTCCAATTAAAGAGACGCTAGACGCAAGTACTGCTCAGTATAGCTCATAGAGACTTAATACTTTGCATCGGGCCGCCATTAGTAGCTGTTATTTAATTCCTTCTGCTGATGTGTGGCTGGCATGCAGTTATGACAGGGGCGTTACACCATCAAAGACCTTTTAGTTGGATACCCAGTTGAGATGAGTAAATGTTACGACACTGGGGTCCAGTGCCATCTTATAGCACTTTTTAACTTGACAGTCACCATGTGGTACAAAGATAAACTTCCCGAAATCTCAGATTTATGTTGTTCATTCATGAATTTATGAAAACCATGAATAAACAAAAAAAACGTAGATGGGGGGGAAAAGGGTTCTATATATTCTGTTATTTTAAATGTGAAACATGTGTTCCCAGCCCATCCAAAATACCTAAATCAACCTGTATAATAAGCACAATTTTAGTGTGATACGAGTCACTTCAAACACAAATTAGCTAATTATCAAACATTTAATGAGGTCATTTAATTAGATTGTCTCTATGTAATTCAGCATTATGTACAGCACTGCTTATAGCCTGTACATAGTGAGAGATATTGTTTTAATATAAATGTCATTATTAAATAAGTGCAAACAATTAAAATAGTAGAAAAGAAGAATAGACGGTGACTTTTGGTGCGTGTAACCATGTTTTAATTTTGGTTTAGTGTAGAGATGGGTAGTCAGCTGGAAACAGCAGACACTATAGTAGCATTAAGCATGTTGTTTTCATCCACCCCTCCATCTATTTCCCAACTGCTTATCCTAAAGAGGGTCACAGGTGGCCCAGAGCCCATTCCAGGCAGCCTACGGCACAAGTCATTGGACACCCTGGATGGAGCGCCAGGCCATTGCAGAACATTATTTTCAGTTCACTTTCAGTTATTTTTCGGGTGCATTTGAAATAAATTTGTTACAATTAATTTTAAGTTTGGGTATCGAAATTTCAGCTTCATATGCCAAGGACCATTACATTGAAAATTTTTTTTTTAATACAGACACAGGAATTTTTTATACAACCTTTTATTACTTGAGTAATGTTATATCAAGGAAATTGGTCATAAATTAAAAAAATGTGTATGGCATAAAAACCCATAAAAATTTACATTAAAATGTTAAGTGGAAGAATATAAGTGAGGGGATGCGTGTAATGTTTTTGGCTGTATATTTTGCACAATAGGTGCTAGCAAATTAGAAAATACTTTATTTCCACATGGGAAGTTGGAGCTGATGATTTTGGATATAGATTTTTGGTTTCATAAGTGTTCTTATTTAGCTTTATGGTAATGTGTTTTTAGTTATTTATTTTTTGTGTTCAGTGCATGAATACAGTGTAGCTGTCAATCAGCATCTGTTGGAAAGGACAGACTACACTAATTATATGCATAATGTCTTGGCTTCCATAATCTTGCCTTTTAATTTTGATTTTTTTTTTTTTTTTTTTTTTTTCTGGGAGAGAAAATATCCAAAGCAGTCTCCTCATCACCTTCATCAATAGTTCAGTGGAGAAGCATTTAATTGTTACACTTTATCTAATTTTAGCTCTTGCAGAGCCTTGCAGTAATTTTCCCTTTCATTATTGCTGAAGCGGGAGGATTAAATATTCAGCTTGCAATCATGAGAGAGACATGGCTTGCATTCACAGCCTCTCCAGTGTGTGCAGCAGGGGCGCAATCTTCACAGCATCTGCCATCACGCCACAGCTCGGCATGGCTCAGAGACTCCTTTCTGATGTACACCCTGCAGTGATGCATGAACACTGACCAAGTGTTGAAGTGTGCCATTTGAACAGTGTGGACGCCGCAGTGCCTTCACGGTGCTGTTGGAGACTTTTCTTTCTGTGTCTCGTACAGTAGCCCAATGTGACGTGGCAGTGCTGGTTCTTTGTTCGCTGCTGCTGCTGTATCGCGTGTTTTAGCTTTTTCTCAGGAGGCTCCTGTTTCACCGTCTTCACTGCCGCTGTCCTCCGTGAGAGGCCGCCGCTCTTCTTAATGCCCTTTTATTGCTGTGTTTGAATAAGCGGCGGCGACACGGTGGCGTGGTGGTTCGTGCCGTCACCTCGCACCTCCAGGCCTGGGGTTCGATGCCCGCCTCGGGTCTGCGTGCGTGGAGTTCGCATGTTCTCCCTGTGCTTGGCGGGTTTTCTTCGGGTTCTCCGGTTTCCTCCCACAGTCCAAAGACATGCAGGTTAGGCTGATTGGTGTCTCTAAATTGCCCGTTGTGTGTGTGCCCTGCAGTGGGCTGGCGCCCTTTTTTAAATGAGACTTTACACTCTACCATCTTTTTAAAGAAAATCCTTCTCTAGATTAAGAATTGCTGTTTTAGTACAAATGAATTAAAGGGTACTGGAATACATGACTCAAAACAAAACTAACAAAACCATTGCAGTGTGTTGTAACAGGTACTGTATGTAGTCATATGTGCAGTATGTATGGATAATTAGTAAAAGTGAGGGATGGCATTCTCCCAGGGCCTCTCTTTCTACAGCCTGAGCCCAGCCTTAGGCTTTTCTGTGTTGCTGTGGCGAGCATGAGTCGTCATGGTAACAGCAGTGCATGCTGTTGGCATATCCAAAGTGAGAGCAGTATTAAGGAGAGTAGAAGTGTCAGGCTATGGCCGTGGTAGTAGCATGTTTTCATAGATGTGTACGTGTACACTCTAACATGTATGTTTGCATTGAACATTTTTGCTTGTTGGCTTGACAGCAATTGACTTGTTGGTACGTTGATTTCCAGCCAACGTTTGTATGAAAAGAGCTAAGGATGTCTTTTAAGATATTTTGTATTCTGTTCTATTCTTTGATGTATGTACAAAGTACGTGTTTGCATATTAAATTTTAGGTTATTAAAACCGTCATCCTTATAAACTTTCAAAATGTTTAATTAAAGTTCCACTTTATTCAGATACTGTCTCAAACCACACATCCACCATTACGTTTACATGCATCTAGCCAATAAATATTGTGTATTATTCAATGCTAAGCTTCCATGCCCATGTGAAACTGCTATCAAAGAAAAGCACAGAGCAGGAAAAGTCAACATTGAATTAAGTTTAAGTACAAATTTTATGTAGGACATAAAAATCATGGAGGTATTAGACATGTTTTTTTTTTTTTTTTAATTTTCTATGTTTCAAATTTTACCATAATGCAGAAAACACAATTGAAAAATTTTTTGTGACCCTTTGATGTCTTAGACTGCATATCTTTGTGGGTTTAATTGCTTATCTACAAAGGCTAAACTATGAAAATGATGTGGGTAATGCTTACCTTTTTTAGGAAGCTTTATCAACCCACCAGGAGCACCTAACCTCCAAACCGAGCATTTTCCACTACACTCAAGCCCTAACTTCACTTTTTTCCCCCCTCATTTGTCAATTAGCTGATCATGTTTTTTCTTGCAGTACCTAAAATCTATTCCCAAAGCCCCGTCTACTAGTCTGAACCTGACCTCCTGCTTTGCCCCACCGTTTTGTCTTTAAGTTAAGCATGCATTTGTCTGAATTTTTAACTTTTTGCCTGGCCTCCAACCCTGAGATTACGTCTCGGTTGTGGTGTCACACACTGCAATTCCAAGGGTACGTTTAACATTTTATTGATGAGACAACAGTTGATTCGGCTGCTAAAAGCCTGCTTTTGTATCCATTTGTTGATGTCCCTGTGGGCTGTGGATGCCCTCAGGTCATCCCGTAGATGGTGCGTAGTATTTCTGGATCTGCT
The DNA here is from genome assembly GCA_025773905.1 of Chitala chitala. Classification (NCBI taxonomy): domain Eukaryota; kingdom Metazoa; phylum Chordata; class Actinopteri; order Osteoglossiformes; family Notopteridae; genus Chitala; species Chitala chitala. The sequence goes on from JABJVR010000029.1 coordinate 2,440,159, forward strand.
CTCTTGCCAAGGACGGCAGACTAGAGTGCTCGAAGCCGGATGATTATTGGCACTTTAAAGCATGTTGCTTGTTTCCTCTGGGAGCCAGCATCCAGCAGGCACGCGACCGGTCCTTGGGGGGAGTGGGGGCGGCACATGTGCAGCACAGGCTCTACATGTACGGGCCAGGGCTGCTGATGTTGTCCCTCTGTGGGAGACCTCATCGCTATTCCCCTGGGATGCACTCGTGCTCCTGCAGGCCCTATACACTTTACAGCTGTTCCCGATGGAGTACGGGAGCCACCATACACAAGTCGTGTTTCTCATTGCTCTTACATGGGGTTGTAGGAAATAGAGCAGAATGGTAAACGTATGGATTTTATAACCTGCTTCCTCTGTGATGTTTATGTGTTACTTATTAATTAATTATTATGGTAATCGTGTTTATTTCTTTCCCTTTTTTCAGTTTAAAGCTGGAATGTGACAAGCTGGCTAGCGAGAAGTCGGAAATGCAGCGTCATTACATCATGGTGTGTGAGAAACACTCTCGCGCAAGATCCTTTTTTCCTCTCATCTCTCGGTGTCCTTCCCTGCCGCCACTCAGCCTTCTTCCTAATCTCGTTGTCTCTGGTCACGTGCGTGCGGCTGCCTGACACCGCGCCTCTAATTGATCCGTCTGCAGGCTTAATCTGCCCTAATCTGAGCCGCTTCGCACTTAAACCCATCATTGCACCTCTCTGCAGGCCAAGCCTCCCGCTCGTAATTGCCTATCAAGTTCAGCACTTTGCCAACTAGGAAACAAGGACGCCCGTTTCCGGGAGCCATAATTGCCCTCGGGACTTGGCGCTCTTCTGATGTGTAGCGCCCCCCCCCCGTCCCCCCAGTCTCATTTGTTTTCCTTGGCGCCATGGCACTTTGCCCTTATGCCCTCTGTGGTTGCTCACAGAGGTGCTAATTAGCCCAGCCGAGCGCTTCCCTGTGATTAGCCTCATTTAAAGCTAGCACTTGCAGCCGTGAGTTATTCCTGTCGTAGAGGATACATTCCATTCCTCTCCACTCAACATGTTCTGCTAAGAACACATCTTGTTTTGTAGTCATATTTCTACAGCAGTAAATTACAGTATATTTTTCTGACATTTTGAATGTAATTAACTACCTTGCTTCAGTTCGTTTAGCCATTGTACCGAATATGTGTGTGTTTATAGTATGAGCTGACAAAATGCTGTTGATAATGTGTGAATTACTTATTTGGGTTTGTTCCCACAGTACTATGAAATGTCATATGGGCTGAACATTGAAATGCATAAACAGGTAAGTTCCTTTATATTTTTTTATGGGTGCCATATTTGATTATGTCCGTATGAGTCTTCCAAGAAAAAGTTCACGTTCCACATTGGTGCACAATGCCGAAACGCAATAACAAAACGACAACTCAATTATGGAAGGTTAGCTCGAACTGCCGGTTTAAGATGGCGGTGCAGTGCAGATGTGAAGCTAGTTGCAGCACAGCAACGTTTTGCTTGGCAGTAGCGTCTGTGTAACAGTGAGCTGCTGTCCTGCAGCTGCTGCCACTCTGACCGCTGCCGCAGAGCATTGTGGGCCGCACTAGCCTTTCCCATCACGCTGCAGCTACGTGGTATTCCGTTGCAGCCGAGGCTCTGCTAACTCGAGTTTGTTGATCCTTCCCTGAATTTCTAAAAACGAGTGACATGCGCCCCATATTTCACATTAATGGAAAACCGGGGAGGATGTCACATAGAAGGGGGGGTTGTGGTGCATGTGTGTATGTGGGGGAGATGGAGAGAAGAAGGAAGGAAGGTGATGTGTGGCAACGTATTTTGGAGAATTAACATTATTTGTGTGGGTTTGTCAGCATGCCTCAGCCGCAGCTGTTTTGATATGGTCAGTCTCCTGTTTCTGGCATCTGTGCTTTTTCCTGTCCCTCCTTCCATAACGCGGGCCTGTTGTTCAGCCTCTGTGGCACCGACACAGCAGCCAGGAGCACAGTTTAGTGTGATGCACCATGTCTGCATCTCATTATAAGTGGTAAATTACTGTAAAGAATGCTGAGAGTGTCGGCGTGCTGTGAGAAGATATCCCAGTGTGTGGTGCCTTTCCTGGCCCTGCTTTACCACGTGTCGCTGTCTCATTTTGGTCTTTGGCAGATTTTTCAGCGCAATAATGTATCTCGTGTCCAAATGTGTTTGTGTAGAAGAGGTGAGAACAAGAAATGTATATATGCAGCTTCTGGGGGGTGGGGGCTCTTGGCTTAATGTAGGACTGAAGGTTCAAAAACATTGATGGAGGGGTAACGTGTAGCATAATGTTTAAGAACATGGACTCTAATGTAGTCCCATAATATTGTATGCCTCAAGTACTTAACAGTAAAATATCCAGCTGCATAATGAATAAAACAATTTCTTTCAATATAAGCCCCTCTAAGCAGCTGAATTTGAACACTTTGTCTTCTTTCATTTTGGCACAGGCAGAAATTGTGAAGAGATTAAATGCGATCTGTGCTCAGGTTCTTCCTTATCTGTCTCCAGAGGTAAGAGCAGCTGCAGCTCGGGTGCGCGTGCGCGAGAGATTTAACTTGTAACATTAACAGTGTAACTGTTCAACCAATAAAATTACATTTTCAGGTATTTTGAAAGCTTCGTTAGTAACGTGTTTAAGAACTCACTGAGAGTCTTCCATTTTCCTTTTTTTCCCCATTGTTGTTCTCTCCCCTCCCTTTCTGTATCTCTCAGCATCAGCAGCAGGTACTGGGGGCTATCGAGCGTGCCAAGCAGGTGACCCCCCCAGAGATGAACTCTATCATCCGGGTAGGCTGCTGGTTTGCTGTGAGCCCTGCTCTATGGGCTGGGTTCAGCCTGTGCTTATCTTGGGGCAGTGTGAGCTGCACTTTTACATGCCCGTTTCTGTTACCTGAGAGTGTTGCACCGGTTGTTCATCCTGTGTCTACGTATGTTGTGAAGCCCTGTAGCTCGTCTCTGCTGGGATGTAGCTGTGTGTGCGGGGGGGGGGGAGTGCTCGCTTCGCTCTCCTGAGCCAGGTCTTTGTGTCGTCCGCAGCAGCAGCTCCAGGCCCACCAGCTCTCACAGCTCCAGGGCCTGGCCCTGCCCATGACACCGCTTCCCCTGGGCCTTAGCCAGCCAGGCCTGCCCGTGGTTACCTCCAGCTCAGGACTCTTCTCCCTCTCCAGTATACTGGCCTCTCAGGCTCAGCTGGCCAAGGAGGAGAAGGCGGCCCGCGAGGGAGGCGACAGCCACCGTGATGAGGACGGCGACAAGTCGGACTAAACCCCACCCACATGGCTTTTAGTAGCTCTTCTCCTGGCTGCTCCTCCTCTTCACCTGTTCCCATTTTCTGCTTCCTGTCACTGTTCTGTCCCCTTCTGATTCTGCTTTTTGTTATTAATCTTAATTTTAATTTTAAATTGTGTTAAATTAATTTTATGTTTCACTTTATTTGCCTTGTCCATTTTGTGTTTTATTTTTTACTTTCATTGATTATTTCCTTGTAGAAACCCTGCCCCCAGCAGCATCCGCTCTGGCTGCTTGTTCATTTTTATTCCCTGGTGGACCAGTCCCTCCCAGCTCCCTTGATATTGGCCTCTATGGCAAAGCATACCCTGTCCTTAGTAAAACTAGGACTATAAACAAGGAAACAAAAACTTATCTGCCTCTTAAGTTAAACGGATGTTATATAACAAAAAAATTGTCACACATCTAAAATTTAATGTTCAAAAGAAGCTTGTGAATGTTACTCTGACCTGATTTTAGTAGATTACACCAAATCCTTTTTTCAATCTGACTACAGCAGTTTTAGGCAGGTGTGTGTTTAATGTTTAACTGTTTGTAAGAAGGACCTTTTAAAAAAAAAAAAAAAAAATGCACAACTTTATTTTCTTGTATTTTCTTTGCTCTGTCAGTCCAGTGAAGGGATTCTGTTCTGAAAACAAATTTGTGAGCTCCTAGTGTTTTGTGTTAAGAAAGTCAGGAATTCGATAAATTAATCTTTTAGAGCAACCCTCTGTTTGAAAACAAGATGACCCATGTTATAGCATTTGAAAGCATTGTTAGAAAACAAAAATGTGTAACTGAGTATGTACTTTAGGACACTTTTATGTATATAAAAGCATCATTAATGTTTCCAGTCATCACGTTTTCCGATTTCTATGCTGGAGCCAAGAAAATGAAGGTTGGACATGTTAGGCATCAACTGGCCTATTAGTTTATCCTCAGTTCTCATAACTAAGTTCATGTCCTTCTTATCTTGTTGCTACATTCACAAATGTATAGTTGATCTTTCAAAAAGAAGCCCTACTTTAAAGTTGGCTTTCTGTTCCCTGTTACCATGGGAACAAATACAGGTGGGAAGTTTGTATTAGTTGTTAGAAGGTGAAAATTCATGCAACTTGGTGTAAAATATTTTAACACCCTTATAAGAATGACCAAATGAACATAGTTACGCTTCAGAGTTAACATTTTTCTGTCATATTCTTCCTTTGCTGTTCCAGGTGTGTTTGAGAGTGTTCAGAGTTATCTGGTCCAATCAACATGCATCTTTTTGTAAACAAAGCATGAGCCTGTATTATTTTATACATGTTATCCAGTGTGCAGGACAGACAAGACCAGGACCGTTTGCAGCCTGGTGGCTCAATGGGTAGAACATCAGGCTGGGATGCGGAAGTCTCCCAGTTCAAATCCCAGTACAGCCAGGTGTGTCCTTGAGCAAGACACTCAGCCCTAGCTCCCCAGGTGCCACATGTGGCTGGCAGCCCACTGCACCTGTCAGGTGATGGGTTAAATGCAGAGAAGCAATTTCCTTCTGGGATTAATAAAGTAAAATAAATTTTAAAATTAGCTGTCATATAACACTATTTTCAGATTGGTAGAAGTTCTTTATGTGTATATGCAGCCCATTTCTATTCTAGACCTGCAGCAAAACTGGCACTGCAATGGGCATTGTGGTGACCCGGGTCTACATTGATCAGAGTAGTACAGTGTATCAGTTTACATGGATATGATCTCCTAGTACTCTTGGCGTGTGCACAGTGTTAGGCAGCTTAATAACATTAGCTGCTAATTCACAACTTGGCATGAGCAAGGATGTCATTTGAGTGTCATGTCTGTGTAGAAGTGCAAGACCATGCAAGAATCTGAAAAGCAAAACACATCTTCATCTCTTGAAAGCTTAGCATTTTCCTGAGATGTGGGGATTTACCTTAGTACTCTGAGTCACTATAGAGCTCAACTTCTGAAGTTAAATCGTTGCATGTATATAGTAAACTAGAACGGGAGCTGGACATTGTAAAACCTGACTCAGATATATGAACGGTATCTGTGTGTTTTTGTGAAGAGGTGTTTTTTATGTATCCTGATGTACACGTAAAGCAGAAGACTATCTTTGTGTTAGCGGCTACATCTTCAGTGTCCGTCATGCCTGACTTTGGTGTATTGTACTGGAAAACGGCAGCACCAGGAAATGCCTCCGTCTACACTACTCCGAGACGCTGCGTTGCCGGTCGCACTGCCGTTGCCCCCTCTCTTAAAGTGGCGCAAAGCCGCGCATCATAAACTTTGAGCTTTGCAGCGGTAGTTTTTCGTTCTTATTTTGTGATGTACATAGAAGCTCAGTTGTGTACTTTAGCAAGTAATTGTGTTGCAAGACGATATGAAAACTGCTTTTGTAAAAAGAGAGGGGTGGAAGTCGATTTGATAAAGATTAAATGACGAACATTTTGCAGTAAGGAAGTATTCATGGTGCCTTACAAATAAAATAATATAGTGTTATCGTGTGTTGTCTGTGGATTTAAGGTAAATTATAATCTTTCACCTGAATCATTAAAAGTTTCCATCAATACACGCTCCTATTCCAATTTATTTTGAAAGCAACAGAAATTTTGTCATTTTAAATGGCTGAGATTCTGATACACCACGTATATAGACCTCCATAGTATATAACTTTAATATTTAAATGTTTTGGTATTTGCACATTAGAAACCAGGTAGTCCTGTATTTATTGTTCCAAAAACGCATCTGTAGGATGGGAAGTGTAAAAAATGAGGATGATGATTTAACACTCAAGTGCCAAGTACGACCTGTCAAATGCACATTTGGAAAAGCAGATTATTTATATTACTTTCATATTTTTCGTACAATATTAATCATCACTAACAAGATTATTGAATTGTTGAAAATCCTTTATGTTACTAAAATGTGTTTTAACCATGTTTACCATACATCTTGGGTACTTGGGTCCTCGACATGTTCTTGTCATTGCCTGTTTCTGGCAGAAGACTGGGCGGGACTGCTATTTAAATTCCGCTCCCTGCCGTAAAACCTGACAAAAACTAACGGGGTAACCCTAACGGGGCTCGAACCCGCGCAATCATGACCCGCTCAAATTATCCTGGTAAGTTAAAGATCCCACTCGATCCCACCTGCACGGGCAAGGCTAAACATTTGCATTAAATACCCTATATTGACACCGTAGGCTTCGCAGTATGAACGAAATACAAAGTATTGTCCATGCAGAGCGATGAACCTGATAAAATGCAATACTGGTTAACTGACCACCGTAGTCTCCAAAATCATTCCCTCATCTATTGCGTTAGGGCGCGCAGCACCCGTGGGAGTACGGGTGGTATAACGCTAATGTCTAGTTACTGGATTTAAGATGATTTTTGACAAGCCTCAAAACTGTTTAGGCAGTGATGTAGCCGTGTCTTGGTTAGTGGGCACACCGTTCCTTCTATCTTGTCGAAAACACGTATTCGTGCTTTCACCTGTGCAAATAATTTGATACATAAATGACCAAAATGTGTGCAATACAAGACTAATAATAATTTTTCTTCTTTAATTTTTTACTTGTGTTTCATTCTCACACATTCTTTTTATGTTTATTTTCGTTGATACAATTGTTGTATCTTGTGCCTTTTAAGTCTAAAACAGCTCCTCACAAAACATTCCAAACATATAACGTATATACCTACTTCTCATTTGAATTATATGAATTTTTGAATGTTTTTGCCTGGTTATAGGGTAAATCCGATTTTTTTAAAGGGGGTATACCAACCAGTACCTCGTATACCTGAGTATACAGACAATTACAGCTCTGTGTTTAGGGAAGAAACTTTGAAACTCCAGGCCCAGAATCACATCTTTGTACATCCCTGTAAATCAAACAAATATTCAGTGTTGTTACACGTGTGTATTTATGAACATTCGTTGTATGAGTATGTTGTCAGCCTATGAATGTTTAGGAGCTCAAGGTTATCTAACAGGCAGTCTGGACATCAAATCCTGTATGTCAATTTTAGTGATTATGAATCATGAGCGCAGTTCGTTAGAAATTCCTTCATTTTTAAGTGCAATTGTACGAGAAATTTGAAATTCAGCAAATGGTTAAAATCACATTTAGGTGGAGTTCACATAGTATCCACAGGGGGGAAGTATTAATGTACAAATGACCTAAGCGGTCGCCCACAGTTGGAAAATGTTTTGCTCAAAATACGCAGTATAGACATGTGCACAATATGAGCTAGCTAGGCATATTTTATAGACAGTGGATTCTTTTAATAATTTCTTTGTGTCGTTGCCAAGTACAACACTAGGACACTTTTCAAATGTCCTTTCATCATGCAGATCGGAATGTTGACAATAATTTTGTTACATATTATTTATATATCATTTTAGTATTGTTTTTCTGACCGGGATTTCGCTGTCACCTGCGCTCGCTCGCTGTTGTCCACGCCAAAGAGTGCGCGTGCACGTGCGAGCGATGCTTGGGTGCCCTTGGCTGGGAACGCGCCGTCAGCGGTTGAGCTGGTGAAATATCGGCGCTCCAAGGCCTGTCACCCGTCTCCCCCTTCATCTTGAACTCGCTTTTCTTGGATGTAAGCCCAGCTTTTAAATTACTATGAAAGTGCCCTGGTTTGGCATTTGGATGCTACTTGTTCTTGGTAGTAATACTTCGGTAGTTTTTTTTTTTTCCAGAGATACAGCAGATTGTATGTTTATGTCTCAAACCGTGTAAATTGTGTAGGATAAAGATGTCAGTCGCACAACCCAACAGTTACTGCGGTAAGTGTACATTGGAAACAGAAGCCAATACGCTATTACACACGAAGACTGCAGACAAAATACAGCCTTGAGCTCTGGACATTCATACCCATCTCTGCAGACACCACACAATGCAGTTTAATTTTTAACCAACATAAAAAGGGAGCGGGAGCCGAAACGCAAGATGCCCCTTGATTAGGCATGATTGACTCATTCAGAACCATCGCTGTTTTCCCTCACTTTCCTTTCCTTGCTCCCCATAACGGCTTGATTATAGAGACGTTCTCTCTGGCAGAGGCAGTGCATGCTGTGCTGTTTTATTCATGTGTCCCAGGGAGCGTGGGCTGTCACTCTTTTCCAACCTCCCTCCCTGCATCTCTCCTGCTTCTCTTTGCATGTGCAGCTTCCTACTTTCAGCGTCAATCTTTGTTGTTCCATCCAGCCTCTTGACCGGCTGTGCCCCTTATCTGCCTGGGACCTTACTGCATTCCTCAGTTCTTATTTCCTTTCTGAGGTCATCTTTGTTTGCTGGACTGCCACTATAGGACAGGAAAGCTGTATGTCAACTGGCCATGGCCCCATTTGCATAGCGCAGGGCTGGGTGAATATACTTGCATATGAATATACTGCATGTGCCAAATCTCTGTCTCTTTTGATTCCTGTCTTCCCCACTGCCTCAAGGCAGTTCTCATGCCAGTCCATGTAAGCGCAAGGCGGAGTGCATAGCTTTCGACACACTGAGCTGCTGCGGGATTTCCTAGCAAGGCATTCTGACCTTAGCAGTGCTCTCGGAATAACATTCGTGGTAGGGTAAAAAAAACTAACATGTGAGACATAAACAAGGAAAACCGTTGTCACTTTTTTGTCAATACAAATCCTGTACCGTTTGCTTACCTAGCCAAATTCGTCTCTCTGCAATGGTCTTGCCTGAATACCTGAGTATCCATATGTAAGAGGAGGTCTGTCTCCATGTCTCTCCTTCAGCCCAAACGTTTACCACAATCAGTTTGGCGACATTTAGAAATACCACCTCTTATTGTTGCTCTATACAACCTGTCTAAAGCTTGCTGGTCTCCAGATAACTGCATGGTCCCACTGTGGACTGGATTCCTAAGAGGTTTAGTGTTATTCATAGGCAGGATAGGAGATCAGAGTGGGCAGAGACCTCCCTCCTGGGGGGGGGGGGGGGCTGCTGTTTCTGAAAAGCACTTTCCATCTAGATCCTTATCATTTATTCATCCAACTGCTACCGCTACCCAGCCTGAGCTTTGAAGTATGAAAACATCCTGCCTGTACTATAGTACAATGGCCCACTCCCATATCGTAGGAATTTTGCACCCAACAATATCTCTGCTGAACGGATTGCTGAGACAAGAATTATAGCCCTACAATGCTAGGGGTTTAACAATATCACTTACAATAATTGTGGGCTGAAAAACAGTATACTAATATAATTCCAGTGGCTGGGCTTGTGGAAATGAGAATAATCCCCACTGTTCATTACCCTGTCAAAGCGACATTGATTGGCAAGATGGTTTTGCCGGCTCATCCCTCTTGCTGGTCAGACTGTCTGTGCCGCAGAGCTCTGGTTGCCTCAACAGTGGCATGTGGTTGACCTGTGGTGTCTCAGCTCTGCCAGTGTGGTTCCTGCTCTCCCTCCTGCACTCTCTGAGGGCTGGGCACAGGACGTTGTCCTGGTTGGCGTTTGAAGTCACTGGTGACAACACTGTGGTTCTGGCAGCAATCATGCTGCACTGTAAGCCAGCGACCACTGGGCTTCAATGCAGCCTGCAGTAAGTACAACCAATGAACATGACTACAGCACATGAGTAGGGCAGGGCAGCATTGAGTAACAGGACACAGGCTATCTGTGGATACAGTAGGATTAAAATGGGTCACAAAGAGGCAACAAGCATGTGGGGGTGTCATTTTTCATGGTGTTGAGGAACATGTTACATGCTGTGTACACTGCAACATAATTAGACAGAAGGTTGGATGGAGTTATGACACTGTTGAGATAAGAATTTAAGAACAAGTTTAAACCAACTATCAGGGATCTCATTATCACAACATGCTTTCTTTCCTGTGAAGTTTCATATACATTTTAGAAGCTGAACAATGTGTAACAGCTGATTAAAATTCAAGTAATTCTAGCTGGTACAGTCAGAGCAACGACCTTCAGATGACGGAAACTCAGTGATGAGCATCCTGATCTTTCTCAGAAGTGCAGTAAATAGTACCTCTTAATAAGACTGTGACAACCTGCAATAAATATACTCAAAATGAAGTAACACAAATAATGTAGAGACCTAGTGTAAAACAGACAAAATCAGATAGAAAACATTTTTCAGTTTGTTAGTTTTCTGTTCTAAACATTGCCAGGGCGTTCCAACTATCCACCAGATGGTGTCATTTGGCCAGCTAGCTGAATTTCCCAAAGGCCCCCTTCTCAAACTAGCAGCCCCTATCCATTTTTTGGCTGATACTGTTCAATATTTTAATTTTAATACATTTTATCTGATGTGTTTTGCTTTGGGCAGTGTACAATATGTTAACTAGTGGTCTTAGTTTATGTATTATTAGCAGAAGGTAACATATGGCCATTACTTTACACAGACCCTGACAATAAGTAATTTAGTATTTTAAAAGTTTTTGTTGTGCAGTGTGTGGGTGTACATGACTGCCAGTTCATGGAAGGTTAATGTTGTCAGTAATGGTCTAGAATCTCAGATGGAAGACTTTTAGTGGCTGAACTTAATTGGCATGACACAGCCTGGGCTCTGAGCCAGCCTAGCTGTGCTGCAGCTGTAGAAAGAAAAAGAAGGGAGAGAGGGAGAGAGCGGGAAAAGGGTGAAAGGAGGGGGCGAACTACTTCACCAATCTGTTTAGCTGTCTATTCCTCATCTATCTGCCCATCTTCATTCCTCCTCACTGCATGTTATGAAAATGTAACCTGAAATTTGTCATATCTGTTTATCAGTAATCGAAGCTTTTGTTCTGTAAAACATGTTGCCCTCATAAGCACAGTCATCTGTTATGACTATTATACATGAATAATATGTCTTGATGATCATAATAATTACTATCACGTGTTACGATTATTAAAGGTACAAACCTCATTTTTGTTAAATCATGAATTACAGCAATTAGTGTAATGCGTGAGTGTGATGATTTATAATAAGCACTGAACCACACCTTGGTGATGTTTCAGCCCTCGGGTATGTGACGTGTGACAGTCTGGGGCACATGGGGTGAAAGTCTATGAGGGAGATTTTGTCATCAACACTAATATCCTTTTATTTTGTATAACACGGCTCATTAAGACTGAATCAGACACTATTAAGAATCCTGTAAGCTGTTGGAAGCATCTTTTGGGTTCTAACATTTAAATACTACAAACACCTGTGTGATTAGTTCTGAAGTGGTGTGTTTACACCAGACTGATGTCACTTTGACTGCATTCTGCCTGTGCCTGTCTCAGTTAATGGCCTCAGGTTTCAGATATTCTGCTAAATGGTTACTTCTCTCCAGTACAATCCCTTCATCTTGATCTCACAGGTGGCCATTGTAGTTGGATGGCAGATCCGGTGCCATTTCAGCCTATGTGATATTTCCAAAATTACATTGTGTGACTCTTCTTGCATACAGATACATCTAAAACTCTAGTCTGCTATAGCTTCAATCCTGAATTTACACACAGCCCAGCAGCTACAGCAAGATCCCCCAAAATATTCTAAACATGCTGTCATGTATTTTTATATTAGTACCCAAATTTCTTTCCTTATCCAGCATGGCACACTGACTGACAACTGCATTTGATGTCATAAACTGCATCTGGACAGAAATATATTTTCCAGTTCACAAATACATACAATGCGATATTATGAATCTAAGCAAAAGAGTGAGCATAAAGGTAAAACAAAAGCATTTCTATCAGTGTTTACTGTTACCTTGATTGTACAACAAATGAAAACAGAACAGTTTTGACTTTTATCTTAAATGTAATATTGTTTAAACTTTGTTGTTTCTGTTTGATGTAAAAGTCAGTTAACTAAATATTTGTTAACTAATTTTGACTGATATACTTTATAACCGCTGCATAAAATTGTATTATATATCAGGTAATAAAGTCCAGCAAACAGTGTAATAGTTAGCAGTGTGGACTCAGAACCTGCTGACTGCTGCTTCAAGCTAAACAAAAGGTGCTGTATTTACAGTATACATATTTAACCTGCTATATTTCTTGGAAAAATTGTAATTAATGTAAGTTGCTTCAGTAAAACACCTTTTTGTATAAACTTGTTTTTAAAACTGTTGCTTTAGTTTACGGTGTCAGCAAGGCTTGCTGGTACATAAACTGGATCTAATGCATATTATATAATTTTGTCAAATTCAGTCCTCTAAAATCACGTTTAATAACAGGATTTTCTAAATCAATCTCATCCTAGTATTTCACTTAAGGGCATAATATTGTATTCTATTCATAACTAAATTTATGTCGAGTCAGAGGTTTATACACAGATGGATAACCTGATAACATTCTTAAGAGTCTACACACCATGTGGAAAAACACAGATAGGCCAGCAACTGAACTCTGTCTTCAAAATTTTCAGAACTGCAGTATGGTATGTGCTGGATACTGTATGTAAAACTGTGATGTTGAGCAGTAGATCTTCTCTTAAAAGCACAGACAGCAGTAAGGACCTGAAATAGTCTAGATTTTCATCTATTTTAAAGATACGTCCTGTTGCATCTTTCACATCTCCGCCATTATACAGCACACTGTCATATCTCAGCAAGCAGGCTCTGTGGATCATCACCGCAAGTCCTATAACCCAACAGGAAGTACATTGGACACATCTGATTAGACCTATAAAAGTTAATGAAACTGAAATGGGGAGGGGGTTTGCAATTCTGTCAATGGAATCAGTGCACCAGAGAGGGACATGTCCTTGCTTCCAAAAATTGTTAGACAACCCCCTAAACATACACACGCACGCACACTTTTAAAATTGTAAATCATATTTGCTCCAGGGCTTTTGCCAGATGACATGGGGAAATGTATTTAAATACAAGAAGTAACATACTTTGCTTAACGTGACACTAGCTGACATTTACGTTTCCTAAGACAATAGTCCGATTCTCGTTTTTAAAAGGTTTGAAAATTTTCTTATGTATTGTTAGTAAAGTGTTTCTTTTCTGTCAATGTTCACATAAGCTATTTTTTTCTATGTTAAGAGTTTTTGTACCGTGTCTATAATGATTGTAGTGCAATAACAATGGAGCCGATATTCAAGCTACATAAGGGCAGCAACAAGTGTGTGAAATTAAATAAGAGACAAATATCTGCTCTGAAGTGTGTCTGAAGGTAATGAGGTATGGTGGCAGAGGTGGGCGAGCCTCTCTGTCAGCTAATAAGCCCATCTATCAGAGCGATCGATTCGCGCTGACATTGGGACTTTGTGTGCGGGCAGTAGGTAACGCATTCACAGACAAGTGCGGAGCTGACACTGTCACAGAGCAGATCATGGAAAAACAGGGGTCATGCGGTTCTAAATTACAACCAGAATGACTGGGATGTAAAATGGGAATCATAAATTAGGGTACTAGGTAATTTCCTCTGTTTCCTCTTCTACCACACCGGATACAGCCAAATGAAATTGTCGCCTGTAACGTAAGGTAGATGCCAACGACGAATATATGAAAGATTACGTATTTATTCTAATTGACGTATTTATTGTACTTAACGTAAGTGAAAACTTAACTGTTTGTGGAAGCTGACCGATTACAAGACTGATATGTAGTTGCACAATGTAAAGTTAACGTAACATCTGAATTCACAAAGTTCAGATAAAAGGTGATCCGCTGCGAGATCCGAGGGCGAATATCGGCTGTGGGGGAAAGGGGGGTTATTTCACAGAACAATCGGAACTTCACTGCCCACAATCCCCACAGACCTCAAAACTGCCTCGCCACCTCTTCCAACCAGTCATCGGCGGCAGCAGTTGGGATTGGCCAATTTTACCTTCTGATGTCAAGACCCAACGTGGGCTCCGCCGACATTTATTGGCTGTAACAGATGTGTTCTGTTGTCCAATCAGAAAGTGACAAAGACTTTTCAGGAGCGGTAGGCATTTAAGGTGGCACGAATAGTGAAGTCTCAATATAGATGCATACTGGTATATTATCAGTAGTTTTCTTAGTTGATGGTATAGTCTCTTATACACGATATGTGATAGTTTAATTCTTTTAATGCTAACTTATTTATTGAATGTACAATTTAAGCGCAACGTGTGACATTATTTAAAAGCAGCGTGCCATTTAAGTACAATGTTATACAGTTTTTACACCAGACCCAGCGGGCGCTCTCAGTAATCTCTTCTCATTAGTCCCGTTGTACGTTTATTTAACAGAAATAACGAAGAAAATAAAGAGAAAGGTTACTCCAACTTACCTTTGCGGATTTAATAGCTTTCCAGATATTAAAAATGCTATGCTTCACAAATGATTGACGGTAACTAAAGAGAAGCATATATACTGAAGTAATTACTTAGTTTTAAAACTGCGTCGTGAAAGACACGGAGGTGAACTATGCTCAAGTATAATACTGATACACGCAAATTAAGGGAACAGAGCACAATGACTTGCTGAGTGGATGATTGGCAGTGATACTCCTGGGCCCCCGAGCGTTTCAAATGCGGTCACTGCGTGCGACATTTGTGGCCTTATGTAAACGTTAAACATTATTTCACAACGTAATTAGTGCCTCTGCAATAAAGACTTATTGTTTACGACACGTTACTAATATCTATAACAATGTTACTGCATAAATAATTGCAGTAAAACTACATGCTTGACAATTATTCCAACTAACAATGTCAGTTATCAAAATTTACACAAAAGGATTCTGCACGGTACCCGTAACTATGGAGGTCGCCACTGGATTTGTGTGACTTTATCACAACAAGAAATTCAGGACAGGTAATAAAATGAAAGGTACACTCGATTCTGGCGGTTGTTAATTAACAGGTTATGGACTTAACTCAGCGATTAACGTTATTTGAACGTTTTGTGTTTGCTGGGAACAAGCATTCAAAAAATATTTATTTGGTCTACTGTGATGACGAGCCATGTCATCTTAAATCAATTCAATACAGAGACTAAATTACCTTTACAATCTGTATGTGCTCAATATTAAGGTAAAGATTTATTTAATGGGACCAGACAAACAGTCATGGGCAATTTTAATATACAACGACTGCTAATTGTTTTGTCTTCCTATATTGTCTGTGTTTCTCTCAGATTCTTGCAACTGTATGAAATTTTGGACACATAATGGAGAAAAATTAGAAAATATGTGGAAGATTCATGGTTTCCACAGATAAATCTTACACTGATAATTACATCATAGAGAAAATTTTTGAAATCCTGGAACAATATTTGTTTAGTGGGTCAGTTTCTGAAAAGTGAAAAAGAATAAATTCACTTTCAATTAAATCATATGGAGTTACCAATGCTGAAAAAGAGTTTAAACATTTAAAAATTTGCAACGTGTTTAGTCTGCTAAGGAAAGCAGTGTTTGCTGATGACGTTATACTCTGTACGATGAATGGTTTCTGTACTTAGTTGCAGACTTTGTTCTAAATATTTAGGCTGTTTGGATCAATTGTAGGGACCTGACATAAAAATGTTTAAGGATGGTCTGGACATGATAAGAGATGAGTGGCAACAAAATGTTTGCATGGAATTATTATCCTCTTCTTCTACACATGTCAAATAGGGTCGACATCGGCTGTGCACTGACGGAAGACAGACTAGCATAACAGGAGGAAGGACACCAGAGTCTTAAAGCCCGCTTCATGTTCTGGTGCTCATTATCCTGATGTGATACCTAGAAGGACTCAGATGAATAATTACCTGCCTTATCCTTGCAATTAGATGACGGCGATTAGCGCACCTCCTGACTGACCTGAAAAGAGGAGGATAGGCAGGACGACAGGGGAAGTGAGCGGAGGAAGCAGTGTGAAAGTGAGGGAGGACAACCCTAGGGCAGTGCAAAAAGATGGGGACCCCTGGGTGTTACTGACTGTGTGAGACATGTGGGTCAGTGTGGGGCCTGGTGAGGTCTGGAGCTCTTTTGAGCAGTGATGACTGTACTGTTAATCCCTTTATCAACATTTGAAGGTCATTTGGAAGAAAGGTTTTAGGATGTTTGCGTGTTGTAGGTTAGAATGGGTTTTGGAGACATGTAATGATATGTGATTTGAATTCGTTGCTTAATTTTGATCTCACCATGGTGGTCTTACAACCTGCATTTGTAGTGGTGAGCTCACGGAATCAAAGGTCAAGCAGAAATGCCTTACATGAGAAAAGGCACGCAACTAAGGCATTTATAGACAGGTTCTACTTACTGGGAGATGGTAAAGGGTGTAATGCACAGATGTGATGGGGATCAATAAATGACAGCCACACTGCGGCTTCAAGGCAGAGCAGATGAACAGGGACTGGGGGGAGAGCGTGTCTTGTGGGATTTAATCCTGGCGTATCAAGTTCAGCTGCGTTGCTGTCATAAACAAACAGCCATTAGGGACACACAAACACTGAGAACCAAGTGCTCAGGCTGTCTCTGTTGAGAAAGCCAGAAAGAACAGTTAAGTGCAAAAATTAGATTTGGATCCCATTTGTGTAGCATTTTGAGAACATCCTGGTCATACTTTAATAAAAGGTGCAGGGTCTCATTAGCTCACTTATGAGCAAACCATCATTTCCTTTATGTTTGGTATTTTGAATATCTCACATGCACATTAGGGTTTAGAAAGCTAATTTTTCAGAACTGGAATGGCTATCATAATTTTTTTGCCTGTTTTGGTGTTTGTGTAGATGCTTTACGTGTGAACTCACCCCTCCTGAGCTAGATCACAGATAACAGCCAGGCGATCCGTCCGCTCCTGGTCTCTGCCGCTCCACCTTAAGTGCAGCCAGAGCCGTGTTTGTGTTGAAGCCAACAGGCACAATATATTACAGTCTAGGGCTTGCTGCTGAAAAGCCTGCTGGATTTTCTAGTGACCTGCTGTTCTTTCCTGCTTTCCTGCATTTTTTTTACTCGGATTCAGATTAAAAACAGCTCTTGGTCTCTCTTGTTTTTTTTTCTTGCTTTTTCCACAGAAGCCCCCCCCGAAGCCCTTGCAGCTTTACGTTTTTAGCTCGTCTCCCTCATGAGAAGGAGTGGTTTGAAAACAGACAGGAGTGGGATTGTTGGTAAATTCGGATGGGGGAAAATGTTTATGTTTGTGTGCTCTTGGTGGGGGGCTAGGTGAAGGCATAGACAAGGCAGGCGGCACTTAGTACTAATTCTCAAGTGTACTTTGCTGCCATGGCGATGTATGGGAACTCGGGCTGACAAGCAGACGACCAGGAACCAGAGTGTGACTTTGGCTTTCAGAAGACAAGAGGAGAAGGGAGAAGGGAAAGTGCATCGGAGAGGATCTGATCAGCAGTGCCTTCACTGCGCTCCTGTTCTGGAGCGACCAGCAGGACGACAGTTAGACGTACAGACCAGAGACACGACTCTGGATAACCTTCCTTTTTGAGGCTAGTTAACTAGCGGTCCAGAGGGTTGAAGCTGCCCATTTGCAGGAGTGTGGCATCTCCTCTCTTAGGACCATGTACCCACAGGGACGGCACCCGGTAAGTGTGCTCTTTTCACAGCCGGCACAAGCGGGAACAGTAGGAGATCACTCTGCCGATGACAAAGTATTAGGCAGGAAAGGAAGATGTTTGAACGTGGACTCTAATGTCACTGCCGCTCTTTCAGCATAGCTCGTTGTCTCCTGTCTTCTTAGGCCAATGACCAAGTGCTCTTGAAAGACAGTTTGACATGACTTACGTAGGGGACCCGGTACTCCACATACGGCGTGTGTTTGTGAGGAGGGGAGTGCAGCAAAGGCCAGTTTCTCATTCTCACCTTTCAGTGCCTCCCCCCTCCTGACTTCTCGATCCTCAGTGTCTAATTTACAGGAGAGAAAAGGCAATGGTCGGGGAGTGTTGATACACATGGGGGTTAATAGCCCATGTGTAATTATTTCATCCATCTGATAGAAACGAGTCACTCTTACATCTTCAGCTACCAAACCCTGTAAGCACTGGTATTAAATTTTAAAAACATTTTGGATATATATATATATATATATAGCAACTAAATTGTACAAAGCTTATATTTTGTTGGAACTGCTCTGCTGAAAGTCACAATAAATGACCAGAAAGATGTATGAGGGAATTGAAGAGTTTTTACTAACCACATTATTGAGAAGTGAGAACAATTTGTGGTAAATGTGGAAATGTACAGAGGACACTTGTGACAGTTGACGTAAACATTGTTTTACACCAGAAGGAGAAGTGCCGATGTTGTGCATGCATGTGTGAATATGTGCACACACACAGACTCGCATGTGCACGTTGAAGACCTTTGGGCTGGGGGTTCGTATAGTAGTTTCATCAAAAGTCAAACTCTTTATGGTGGCAAACTAATGGTGTGGTGTGGAGTTGTCCTTATTTTCAGGCAGCTGCTGAATTTCACACACACCTCTTTCACTAATACATTATTATGAAATACAAGTCAAACATACAACTGTATGTGAGGCAATATTTTTGTACACTCTTGGTTTTTTAGCAGTGGTACTATTAAAGAGTTAAGATGCAAAAGCTTTGCAAACAGCTGCATGGCTACAAATTAGTTCCATTGAATTTTTGTGGTTAGTGTTATCAGAATCATGGACTGAGCTTTGAAAGGTTTTGCCAAGAACAGTAACAATAAAAAGGTTCTGAATGCAATAACCCCCATGCTTAAAGTTTCCATAGTTGTGAAATACAAACATAAAACGTCCTGTAAGGTTCCCCAGAGACCAGACCAGGAGGGGATGCTGCACCAGAGGCTTGGGAAACTAAGTGTGTTTCTCATTTCTGTGGTTTTACATGACAGAATGGCTTGTTAGTATATGGAAAATGACCATCAGACTATGGAACTGTTGAATACTGACCGGGTCTTGAAAACATCCAGCTGAGGACTGTGTTCCTCTGTGATTTAAACCTTGTGAGTTTGACTGATGTCACAAGAGGCAAAGCCTGGTCAGTCCAGACTTTAATAAGTCACCAGATCTGTCACCTCAAAAAGCCATTCAAAAAAGCCTGCATTCCATGACGATGTTCTTCACCATTCTGAGCAAGAGTGAGGTGTTGTCAGGAACTGAAGGCGGTGATCGCAATTCTGATGGTTTGGGAAGCAGGAAGGAAGCAGTGTGCAATGGCCAAGGTAGAACATTAGGCTGCGCTGATAAAACAGGTGCTAGAAGTGTGAGAGACACACACTGAGTCACTGTGTTTTCACAGAGGACTCTGTCATATGCTGCCACAGGGCACATCTGAAGAGTGTTTATCTGAGCACTGAACAAGCCTGATCTGTAGGCAGAGTGCTGGGGCCGAAAAGGTCCGGAAGGGCTGGCTCAGGGTGTGTGTGTCGGGCAGTGTTTTGTCTGCTGTGCGATTCCTCATGTTATGTCCCCCTTTCCCCTCTCTCCTGCTCTTCCTACATATTTAACGCTTAAAGGAAGAAAGTGGAACAATTTATATAATAGGGTAATACTCTGATTGCTGCATTTGATAGTTCTGTTATTATCAACTGTCAAGACGAAAAAAAAGATTCATGTCCAGGAAACTGATTTTCTTTCCTGATCCTAGCAGTTGTTTAAGTGATTTTGTCTAAGTGATTCTATTGTTTCAGTATGTATGTGGGACTGCTGATCCTAAAGGTCTTGTCAAGTGTCAAATGTGATGATGCATTGTAGTGTTAGGTGTAAAGTTATCTGCCTTCTTCTCATCTATATGTAGCGGAGAAGGTATAATGATGACAGCTTTTTCTTGTTACACATTTAACTTTAAATGTCAAATCTGTGTTGGACATTTATTTATGAAGAGCAGTACTGCTGTACCACAACTGACATGATTAAACTCTTGTAACTGCCATGTAACCAGACAGGGGAAATTTTTTTGGCCCTGAACTTACAAATGCTCTATTAATGAAATGGTCCAATTTAGTGTGTGCAAAGAGGTTTATAAGTGTTTTTGCTTTTGTTTAAGTGCCTGTGTGTATTTTGTGTCTACATATTGATTCCTCTGTCTGTTCCTCGTACAGTAAAACCTTCCAGATATCATTATGTTATTATGGCTAATGTTAGCCTGTTTTAGAAATAAATACCTTGAATAATGTCATGTTCGTCAACTGTTTTTTCTTAGATTATCACAATTAAGAGTAAAGATGTGGAGAGTACTTTTGACCAAGGTTTGTGTTCAGTCCAAAGCTGTCGACCGCCAGTCCCTGGTTTCTGATGTCGTGTTTTCTAGTGGTTCCCGCTTTGAGGCTCCTCATTCGTGCTACAGTGGAAGCCTGCCATTAAAAATGGCTTCTTTATTGGTGACTGGCGGAGTGGTTTGCACAGTTTCCTAAACGTTTTGTGGTTTGAGGTTTAAGATCCAGCGGAGAAGAAACTTGCACATTGGACATACTTACTAACCGCAGAGATGAGAAAGGAGTTCTGGGGCTCAAATAGACACTACATATGGCCTAGACCAGCTCAGGCCCCCGGAATAAGCTTCTATAACCAGGGTTCGCTAAAAGCAGCACCTGAAAAGTATGATGTAGTAGAAATGGAGAGGGTGAGTGTAATGTTGGTCTCAGAGTTATGGTGTCGCTGAGCTGCAAGCTTGGCCACACACATTTACAGGCATACTCATGTGCAAAACACACACACACACACACACACACACAAACACACACACAGCCACAAAGACCCCCCCTCCCCCCACACACACACACACACACACACACACACACACACACACATTCTGCTGCATTGCTCATCTTTGTGTGCCCAGCTTTAAATATTTCACAAGCAGATGACTATTTCATGCCAGTGTGGGCTCTCAGTGGCCCGGTTTACCTCTCCTCACTGAGAAGGAAGTCTACTGACATTACACTGTATACTCTATTATGTTATCTCTCGCTCTTTCTCTCTCTCTCTCTCTTTATGTCTTTTTTCCCTCTGTCTCTCTCTGAATGGTTTCAAGTTTTTTTGCTGCTAAAGGATGGTTGTTCCCTGGCAACATTGCTGGGGTGGTGCTTTTGTATTTATTGTCAAGGGATCTCTCCAGTCATCACAAATAATCCCCTATAAATATCCTTTGGCCTGGTCTAGCTCAGCTCAGCTGTGATCACACACTATTCCCGCGTGGCCTTGTTTTTTCATCTGCTTTCATAGATCAGTCAGATCAATGATCAGTTTCACAATGCTTTGGACTTCTAACAGTAAAAACACGGGCCTTCAGACTGTACCTGTGTGTTTCCTGTCACAGTTTAACCCCAAGTTACAGCACCCTCTCTTGCTTTACTTGTCTATTATTTTTTTTATCTCTCTAGACTGGTTTGCAAAGGATTTTGTGTTATTTTCAAGAATTCACTTCTCCTGAATAGTATTTATGTTTTTGACCTAAATAATGTAAAGTATTATACATCTTAAATGTTTTATTAAATACTTTAACATTACTGCCAAAGGATTCTTGCCTTGGGTCTGTGTGTGTAGAGCTTGCATGTTCTCCCCGTGCTTTTCGGGCTTTCTCCAGGTTCTCTGGTTTCCTCCCACTGGCCAAAGACATGCTGGTTAGGCTGATTGGCATTTCTAAATTGCCTGTAGTGCATGAGTGTGTGCATGCTTGTGCCCTGCGATGGGTTGGCACCCCGTCCAGTACCCTGAGTTTCCCAGGATGGGCTCCAGGACTCCTGTGACCCTGAAGTGGATGAAGCGGTACAACAGCGAATGGATCAACTTTAACCTTAAATGTCCATCTTGGAAAAGAGTAAAAATGAATCTGTGCTGATGTGAAAATGCAGACAGGGGACAGTGAAGGTGCACAAATTTAATTCTTTACCAAAAATGTTGGTAACTGTTCAGTCTTGGTGCTTTATTGAAGTAGAGAAAAAGGAGCAGCTCTCAGTGCAGTTTGATTCAAGGTGAGTGGGGATGCAGAGGCAGATGACACCCCCCAAAGCTTACAATCTCACCACCAGAGACAGATGACCCCCCCCAGCTCATAATCTCACCAGCAGAGACGGATGACCCCCCCATGAGCTCACATTCTCATGAGCAGAGGCAGATCACCCCCCCACAAGTCCACATTCTAACCACCAGAGACAGATGACCCCCCCCAGCTCACATTCTCACCAGCAGAGGCAGATGACCCCCCCCAAGCTCTCATTTTCACCAGCAGAGGCAGATGACCCCCCCGAGCTCACATTCTCACCAACAGAGGCATATGACCCCCCCCTCTCCCTCCGAACTCACAGTTTCACCACCTGTGTACTGTGAGTGTCCAGGCTACACTGAGCTTGCAGCTTAATTACTCAAAACCCTGCAGAGTGTCTGACCTCCACCGTTAGCTTAATTGGAATTTAATTGAATTTTGCTTGTCTAGACTAATTAAGCTCCTACTGAAACCACCAATCCTTTAACCACACAGCACTGAGCCAGGGAGCCGTTACCCAACAGGCACGCGCGCGCGCGCGTGTGTGTGTGTGTGTGTGTGTGTGTGTGGGTGTGTGTGTGTGTGGGTGTGTGTGTGTGTTTGTGTCTGAGTGTCCTCTCACAGTCTGAGGGGTCAGTACTAAAGATCTGTGTGTCATGAGCATCGAGCTGGACACCAAAGGGGGAAATTTTATCACATTTTCCTCAGCCCCCAGAATCTAGTCTTCCACTTTATACAAGGCTGAGTTTCAAACTATCTCTCCTTGCATTAAAATCTGATTATAAGGTGATGTGCATGCAGTCTTAGGTTGCATCAAAACTGTTACAGCTGATTGCGGGCAGTAAGGTTGCTGGGCAAAGAAAAAAACATCAAATCTCACAATTTCATCCAGTTATTCCTCTGCATGAAAATAGTTAAAAAAGAACAGTTCTTTGCCCTTGGGGCAAAAAAAGAATGTTGCTGGTCTGTTTTATCCCCTGGTTGCCATTGTACAATAACAACTTATGACAGTAAATTTTATTTAAATTGTACAATTGGCAGAATAATTTTTTGTACCCTAAACTATGTCTCATATGGGCTATGTCTGTTTTACCTATATAATGAAGTGTAGATTTTCCAATGTCATTTTTTATAACTCGTTTAATAGACGGCTGTGAATTTCTGCTAGCTGTTTACGTGTTCACCTCTCTCTGTGACTGCTCCATCACAGGTTGGTGGAGAATGAGGTGTTGGTAGTAAGACAGAGAATGCCTGGAGGGCGGTGATGGTTATAGACGCGGATATAGGCGTGTGCTAATCCTGCCCCTCATCTTGCTGTAGGTCCCGCTACAGCCTGGCCAGTCCTTCAAGTTCACAGTCTTGGAGACTCTGGACCGTATTAAGGAGGAGTTTCAGTTCCTTCAGGCGCAGTACCACAGGTAGGCCCGATACTGCATGTCATCCCAGCTCCACCAGTACACCTGGCCCATAACACTTAAAAGCATGCGGGCCTGCATCAGCACACCAGAGCCTGGGGTTAAATTTGGCAGAAGTGCTCCACGAGCACCTTTTGTAGTACGTTACTAAAACCCATAGTGTAGTGTACAGTGAAATGAGGCAATAGGAGGAATTCTTTGAGTTCAGTGCAGTTTCATTCAAGAGCCCAGACCTACAGTATAATGAGAAACTGTGAAGAACACTTAAAAACAGTCTGTGTGTTAGTGAAGGTCTGTGAGCCTTAGTTATAAATATTGGTAATTTGCTGGTAAATATTTTAAGTTATTTTTGGCTCTGTTAAAAAGTAGTTCAAAATAGGGCCGTGCATCCTAAAAAGGCTGAAAATTAAACAAAAAAAATTTTAGATTTACTAAACTGTTAATTCTTCCTCACGTTTTAAGGCAGTTAAGTGTTTGTAATATATACCTTGCTTTGTGGCTTCCTTTAAACAAAAATCTGCTGTCAGATAATGAATATTTATTATCTGTTCAAGAAAACATAATTGTGGTGTTTATGGTGGCACAGAGCAGAATCTACATAAATATCTATATGCAAACGAGCACGAGCTGTCATTTGAATAATGAAACTCAGCATTTCCTTACACTGCTGTACTCTGCCATTCCTGGCCTTACAGTTTGAGTTGTGACACATACGGAGATGTGGAATTCATTAGCATGATGCTAATCCATTTCAGTCTTACCAGGAATTAATTGGGCCAAGGCACATTTGGACCTATAACGTATTATAAGGCCAAAGAAAGGCACTAAAAACTGGATTAAAAAAAAAGTTATTTCAGGTATGACCTTGAAAAGGTGCCACTTCTTTTTTTTTTAAATGTTGCTATATAGAACAAATCACTTTTATTTGCTGGCTGTAAACCCAGTGCACAGCACAGGTTTGGGAATCCAGGTGGTCTGAGCTCAGGAAGAGATGTGGGTGGGGCTTGTGGGCTGTGGTAGCGTTCACACGTGGACGATGCAGTGCCAAACCTGACCCGCTGTCCTGTCCATCAACACAGTCTGAAGCTGGAGTGTGAGAAACTGGCCAGTGAGAAGACGGAGATGCAGAGGCACTACATCATGGTAAGCACTGCCCATTCGCTCCCCTCCCACCCTGAGTTCTGGCTGGTCAAGTACTAAAACAGGCAGACCTTCTGAGCTGCCTTCTCAAGTAGACCTATATGCATCTGTGATCTGACCCCTGGTTTGGCCTATCTTTCCATGTTAACTGCTATAAAATAAGAAATAATACATGCTTTCTCCCGTGTGGGTGTTCTTTTAACAAGGACACAGTGTGCATGAATATACGCGACAGACTTGTCCCTGCACAGCTTGAGCTGATGATCGTTATCCAGGCTGCAGGATATTTTCCTGTATTATAAACCACAATGGGTACTGAGAATGATCTAAACCTTCTGTTGAACGCTTCAACATTATGTAGACATAAATTTAAAACAGTGTTGAATATTACACCAGCTAAGGGATCCGACGCCAGCCTGGTGTGAACTGTTTCCTTTTTGCATCTGTCTTCTGATGATTCTGATGATTATTATTTACTTGTATTATTTAATCATTAATTGCTAATTGAATACAGATTAGCGACATTTCAAAATGTTCCTGAATGGTGTCCGATGAGAGTGCTCGGTTACTGGAAAACTGGATTTTGGCTGTTTGTGACATATAATCAACCTATAAACATATGTCACGTACATTAACCATCCTGTTGTGTTTGTCACAAACACAGTCGTCAGTGCGAAGGACTCTTCTGGGCTGTCAAGGATGGCCCAGTGCTTATAAAGACATCCAGGCTCACAGTTTGGGCTAAACTTAGGCTGCTAATTGGTAAACTGTCCAGAGCTTGTATTACTGGCCTGGGTTTGGCCTGGGTTTGTTTTGTATTGTCTTGTGTACAGAATTAGCAGTAGCACAGCATGAGCAATGATCTGGACCGTGTGTGTGAGTGTGTGTGTGTGTGTGTGTGTGTGTGTGTGTGTGTGTGTGAGAGAGAGAGAGAGAGATGAAGTTGGATGGGGGGGCTAGCAAGGAAGAGTACAGGCACAGACACGTAAATAATGTGAAGTAACAATGAGTCACTGTTTCCCAGAGAGAAGATAAACCCAGAAGGCTATATTTAGGCAGTTAGACCTGTCATGTACACTCAGACTTGTTTCGACAGGCATCCCGTTTACTCTTTATGCGCGTGCAATTTTTTTCTTCCACACTTTTTAAAATGCGACACAGAATGTTCTTTCCTTTTCATGTTTGTGTGAATTATTTATTATAATACGGTGATGGATTTGTAGCAGAGAGGAGGATTAATTAGTAGCGACAGGGTAGACTATTGGGTAGAGAGATGGCAGCCTGAAACACAGGATGAGAAGAAGCTCGTTTTGGCTCTGTTGCACATTTGGTGTGTGAGATGCGAGAGCCAATAAGGAGCAGACCACAGATCCTGTAAAAACATGGTCAGCGCAGACTATAGCCCTTTTGTGCTCTTTTGCATTTCTAGACTGCTGTTGTTAACAGAAACCCTTGCAACGTATATTAGGTCAGGTTATATAATGTTCATAGATCGCCGACAGTTTTATTTATTTGTTTTTTAAACTACAAAAGTATGTCTCTGTTACACAGCGTGTGTGGATGTGCCGAACCTAGAGCATGCACCAGGCCCGTGGGGCAACGGTGTAATAACCATCCCAGCGCGGTTGCTCACCTGCGATAACCCGCGTTTGCGGTACGAGCATGCTGGCGGGGAGGGGGGCGGGAGGATTAATTTGTCATGCCTGGCCTCTCAGCTCTGTCGCTGCTCATCCGCCTGATTCGCTCTGACGCCACGCTCTCTTCTAAGGAGCATTGCAGACACGGTCTGCCCCGCCTCCAGCTACAGAGCTCAGGGCCGGTGTGTGGGAGGAGCCTGTGGGAGATGGAGGTGATGGAGATTGAGAGAGGATGAGGAGGTAGCACCACACAGGGAGGAGTGGAAGGGGACAGGCCATGAAAACTACTGGCCCCTTGGCAAGTTAGACATCCCCATAGCATGATTTAGGAGACTGTAAATACTTGGGTCACATGCATCAGTGGATTGTGTCTGTTTTGAGTCTTAAACCTGTCACAGGCAACTCTGGCCTGCCTTGTGGCAAGTAGGAACTTTTCTATAATGTAAGCGTAGAGCATTAGATTTCTACTGAAGACATTTTTTTAGCAACATAACTAGATACTAGTCACTGGTTTTTCTACACCACCTTTGACATATGTCTATGCCTGTTAATATCATTCGAAAGGTTTTTAAATGACATTGTCATAAAACAGATGCTAACACACTAGCATCTGTTCTTAGTAGAAAACGGGCCGTTCTGTTACGCGCAGTTAAGTCTTTCATTTGTTCTTTTTTATTTTGAAAATTCTAGCTGCGTTAGATCCCTAACTGAGGCCATTCACATAGGCAGGTCCAGACCACTGTGACAGTGCATGGCACGCTTAACATCAGGATTCCTTGAAAGACACAATATCTCCTCCCGTGTGCTCACAGTCATGGTGCAGAGTATAGACTTTGCACCTCAGTGAGCCAAGCCACCTCTTGTTAAAACCACAAAGGGAATCATCCTGTCAAGCCTTTAGGCTGACTCACAGGGTTCAAAGAGAATTTCCCGTTGAGAACGTCAGACGCCTCCTACTCAAAGCTACATGTCAGTTAAAAATGGCACAGAAGCTGCAGACTGTAAAAAATTGAGTAATAACCTCTAAAAAGAGAGATGAGGTCTAGGAATAATCACAGAAATGTTTTATGATTGTTGAAGAGGTAAGTTATGAATGAACACATTCTTGACTCAGAGCACAGAAGTGGACTTTGATGCTGTGGCACTGGCAAAATTTAACGAAGTGGCAGTTTCTCATATTTTGAGTGAGACGGAGAGGAAAGGTATTAGATGCCACGCGTGGTCAGATACATAGAAAAAACACAA
Source organism: Chitala chitala (assembly GCA_025773905.1). Lineage (NCBI taxonomy): Eukaryota > Metazoa > Chordata > Actinopteri > Osteoglossiformes > Notopteridae > Chitala > Chitala chitala. The sequence goes on from JABJVR010000029.1 coordinate 2,467,714, forward strand.
CGGATGAACAAGCCCTCAGTTTTGGTGAGGTTCAGAACTTCAGAATGCATCTGATCCCTGACCACAATGGCATTAGCGTGACAGCGCCCCCCTGTGTCCGGAGAAACAGGGAGCGCAGCATCCACTTCACACCAGGTGCAACTTAGCGCAGACCGATGGCGAGATGTAAAAACCGGGATGTGGAAGTAATATGCTCCAAGATGAATGGGATTCATTACAGAGCAAGACAAAGACTATATAATGCGCTGAACCCTGGTAAAAGTACACCTTCGGAGAGCCAAAAAATGACACCTTTTTCTGCGTGTTTTCTTAACACAGAACACTTAATGCTTACGAGTACTATTGCCATCACCTTTTACTTAGCTAAAGTAAGCATTAAGCTGCGTTAAGTCTAGTGACAGCGCAGAATTTAACATTTACGAAGTAATATGTAAGGGTTCATTAGGTGTCAGGTATAAGTGAGTCTTTGACTCGTTCTCGAGGCTGTATTGTTGGGGTGAGCTGCAGCTGAGAAACGTCTTGTGTTCAGCCAGGGGGGAGATTCTGGGCTGCCTTGCGTGTCTGACACACGCATCACTTCCAGCTCGCTGCCTGTCACACATCTCATCAAGAATCACTCCGTAAATATGGATTCCTGCTTGGATAAACAGCTTTTTTCTCTTACAGGCGTGCCTTTTTATTGTTGGCAGCATGTTGCATAACCTGGCAAATGCACCTGAAGTGCTAGTCCGCATTTTTTAGTTGTACAGTATGGGCACGCATCTTACTTTCTCCGTACACTTATTTTCCTTCAGCACTGAAAGTTTTTCCCTTTACATTTTTTTTTTATTTCAACTGAAACTGTTTTCTTTGCGGGAGGAATATTTAATTAAAGCGCACAATTAATGCCTGGTGCATATGCAAACGCGAGAATGTTTCGAGGTATTACGCGAAAGAGGGAGCACGCGATGCCGCACGCTAATTGTTCTGTGTACAGGGTATAAGGAACCGTCAAAGAGGGTGCAGTACTGCGTGTAAGGTTTCATTGGCAACTCTGTAGAAACACACCCATTAATGACCTCAGCAAATGTTTGATAATTAAATAATTTATGTTGCGTAAATTATATAGGTATTTTAAAGGTTGTAATTATATGTGTTTTAGAATAGTTTAGTGATACTGGAAATTGATGATGGAATTGATTTAGAGTTTTTGAATTGCCTGAGAATTAATTATTTTTTCAGTTTAGGTAATTGAATTTGTTTTCAACTCTGTTTTTGTTCAGTTTACACAAGGTTATTAATCTTATTTTCAGGGATTCTTGTATAGATGTTTTTCATGGATTGAATATATATTAAGTCATCAGAAAAAGTCCATGTGTAACCCAAATAATGTCTGGGACCAGCCTGTCGTTGTGCAAACATATTGCCCATATATAAACACAAACAGACATGTCATTTATAAGCAAAACCAGATATATTAGATTAAATACTGTGCAGAGTAGCTCAACTGATGAATAGCCTATATATGACGTGTGTGTGAATGTTCCAGTTTCATCCCACAGTCCAAAGACAAGAAGGTGAAAAGGAACAGGGCCTCTAAGTCACCCTTAGTATGCATGTGTAGCATGTGACAGCTTTGAGTCCTGTCTAGCAGTTGGATATATTTTTTTCATGTGTACTTTTTATTGCTTCAGTGTCAAAGTCTTGCCTTGCACAGGTGTGTAATAAGAGCCATTTAACATGACACCTTTCTCTTTCTCCTCAGTACTACGAGATGTCCTATGGACTGAATATTGAAATGCACAAACAGGTGAGGCATCTTCATGTTCCTTTCAGGTGAGAGTGCGATAGGTCATAGAGCCTGATCCTGATTCTGGGAAGGCCTGGTCCATTTCAACTTTAAGCGGCTGAAGGAGGACCCTCTTGTGTGTTGTGTGTGTGTGTGTGTGTGTGTGTGTGTGTGTGTGTGTGTCTTCGCTGGGAGCGCCATGCGTACGCCCAACTCCTTATGCCTGGTGGACGATGACGCTCCGCTCTAGTGTGTGCTCTGGCTAAGGACCATCCGCACAGAGCGATGACATTGTCCAAGGTGAATGACATGGCCCTGAAGCTGGGAGACATGCTGGCAGGGCCACAGCACTGCACCACGCATCACTGGGCCTAGGGCTGAGTCACGGCACAGCCGGAAGGGCAGACTGATACCACACTGATACTAGGAGGGCAATCCTGCAGGCTTTAGGGCATCAGGCAAAGGGATTAAAAAGATAGGGGTACCAGGGACTGGGGGCTACCCGGAGGCAGCTCTCTTCTCCTTTCCTTCGCGGTGTTAGCTTTTCGTTTGTTTACTTGCCAGTTGAGCTTTTTGGCATGGCTTTATTGTCTTAAGTCAAATCACACATCTTTATTTTTTTTTTACTCATGCAAATTTGAACCATTGTGAAGTAGCTGTGACACAGTGACCTGATTCATAATGAAGGCATATTCACTGCAATAATTCCAGAGCACAGTTCTAACACTGGGGTTTAAAGCACATTTTGTTGCAGAGCAAGTCTAGTAAACCAGTCAAGATTCATGACTCCTTTGTAGTACCCGCCCCCACTCTGACATTGTCACCCCTGTCCTCTTCCCCCTTCAATACACCTGTTCAGCATGGTTTGTCTGAGAGCGCTGTGCCCCACTGCTGACCTAGCTGCCGCACAGGTAGTCAGCATTAATGCTCCGGCCTGCCTAGACATTACAAATCCATTCATATGGTCTATGTATATTTATAGATTTGTATGTATTATCCCTGTTCAGATTGAGCTGAATTTGTGACCCGAATCCCAAAGATCATCTCCGGCTGCCAGCCGCGCAGGGACTTCCTTTAATGCCTTCATTTTCGGCAAACTGATTTTGCTCTTAATAGGATTCGGTCCCTCTTCCTCCTCTCCACCTCCTCCCCTCTCATAATCCTGCTCTGATCTCACTGCCTTCAGCTTTTTCCCTTCGCTACCATTTATTTAAAGAACTGGATTAGTGTGTTGGTGTTTATGTGGGTCAGTCGGAGTTAGCGGTAAGGTGTGTGCTTGCGTGCGTGCATGTGTGAGTGTAAATGCTTATCTGTATACATGTGTTCGTGCCACACTGTCTGTGTGTCATATGTGCACACGCTTGCTGAAGTAATGCAGCTTGTTGTGTGGTGTGGGTGATGTAACCTCACTGGAAAAGGGTGACAGTGATTAAAGCCCGTGTGGGGAGAATTTTAGCATAATTCCGTTGACTTGTTCTGACATTTGTTCCTGTAGACATGTTGCACTGTATGTGACCCCTCCCTCCATGTAATGCATACTGAAAGCCCTTATGGCATAAATAAGTGATTGCTGGGCTTGTCCAGTGCAGGGCTACATTGAGAGATCAGTGTCTGAGGCTGCATTGTACTTAATGAAGTTTATGGGTGTCTTTCAGGGTACTCAAGAAAGCTGTCAGTGTATGAATATAAACCAGAGGGTTATGGGTAAGGACCTTACACTGCTCTGCAGGCTATGACTGGGTTTTAAAAACATAGCCTCTGTGGCTGGACCAGAGCAAAACTTTGGCTGGCAGACTCGATTTTCACAAATGTTCTGTAAATTAGGTTTTTGTTTTGTGCTCTTAGTAGTTTTGTTTATATTCTGTTTATATTCTTTTTTGTACTTTTGGTTTCCATTGGTCCTTTCCATATAAACTGGACATGCCGAGTCCATGCCAGAGTATTATGTACTGGTCTGTGTTGTGGTCTGCATTGTGGCTGACTGTTGCAGGCCTGTGAGTTTTTCTGAGGAGTCTCTGTTCTGTTCCTCTAATTGTTATATGTGTGTATTTGAACATCTCTATGTGTCCTCGCATCCTTTTATATGTGCACGTGTGTCTGGTCCCTGTATGTGCATGTTTATGTGTGCATATCTGTGTGTGTGCGCGTGCGCACATGCATTTTTTTCCTGCTGCTTTTCTTACTTCATCTTCTCTCTCCCTCCTCTCCTCTTCCTTTTTCCTAAATGGACAAGCCATCAATTAGATGAGGTGGGGGGTGGCAAAGTGCCAGGAAAGCGATGGTGGCATACTGCCCAGAGAGATGGAGAGAACAGGAGAGCAAGAGACAGGGAAAGAGAGAGAGGGAGGGAGGGAGGGAGGGAGAGAGAGAGAAACGATGAAAGGGGTCAGGCCTGTTACTGAACACCCCTGTGACTATGAGCACAATCACACAGTGATTAGGCCATCACTCATTGCAAATATTTGCCTTTAAATGTTTGTGGAGAAAGGGGAGCTGCTGCATTATGCTGCCTCTGGGAAAGAGATAAGCATTAACACACATCCCGGGGCAAACAGGGGAGAGAGAGGAGAGCGCAGGCCTCAACCAGGCTCAGTCTCTGGAGCTTGGCTCCATAGCAACAGCCCCACGAGCAGGGCAGATGTGAGCACATAATTCTGTGCTCAGCACTGCCATCCTGTCTATGGACTCAGTCTGATTCAGTGCATGTTGTCCTGGAAGAAGCATGGATGAGGAACATTGCATGTAGTAATAATAATAATAATGAGCATTTATACCACTATATATGACTGCTTTTTAGTAATCGTGACACTAGACAATGTAGTACAAAGATAGCAACCAAACCAAAAATTTAGTAAAAGGAGAGAAAATTTGTGTTAATACCATATGCTTTCACTTTAACATACAAATGTTCTCTAGAAGAACCAGCTGAAAGGACATTTGACTTATGTGGTGTTTTATACTCTAATTTAAAGTTTAGTAAGATATGCAATGCTGATATCACTCGCCAGGCGTCTGTGCGGTTCTGTGTGAGCTGTGTACTTAGTCCTGGTCGGCCTTTGTCATGGGGTTGGTTGGTCTACTGACGGTGTTAAGGACATCTATCTATTGAAATCCTTTCTTGTCCTGAGATCAGCCTCAGGTGACTGTGGTCTCCCTAAAGGCATGTCATCAAAGAAGGCTCTGATGTTTTGTTCAGACTGTGGACATTTTGATGTCCTAATTTAAATAAATGTTTATAATTTTTTATCAACTAATTTAAAAAATTTAAATTGTGGCCTGGTGGTTCAGTGGGTAGAACATCAGGCTGGGATGCAGAAGTCTCCCTGTTTGAATCCCAGCCCAGCTGCCAGGTGTATCTTTGAGGAAGTCACTCAAATGCTAGCTCCCTGGGCACTGCATGTGGCTGCCCACTGCCCCCCCCCTCTGGGGGTATCCGTTAAATACAGAGAACAAATATCACTCTAACATGTATTCGAAATGTTAAGTTGCTTTGGATAAAAGTGTCTGCCAGATGAATCGATGTAATTTACATGTATATGTTTAAAATTTTTTTTTTATCTGTTACCATGTTTCATTGAGCCTGCATTCATGAATGAACTAGAAAAAAAAATCTGTTTACTGTCATTTGGCCTTATTCAGTTTTGCTTATGATAAAGGAAATCACAACAGTTGCTGGTTTTTCTCTGGTTTTTTTAACTGGTTTGCATGCTGAGATGGACACAGCTGCTGTGACTGGTACCCGTGGGAGGGAGTCTTAACTGGGCAGCACTGGTGGTGGGGGGTAAGCTCTGGTCCACCTCCTCGTGTCAAAGGGAGGTGCAGAAGGTGGAGGAGGAGGCTGCAGTGTGAGAGCACAGTCACAGTATGCTTCGAAGGGAGAAAGGAAGTGAAATAAAGAGCAGCTGTGATTAAAAAGCAGGGTGGGGGGGCTGAGAAATGAAAGAAGAATTTCATGTGTGCGAATGAACAACAGAAAGAGACACAGACAGGAAATGGAAGAAAAAAAGCCATTAATTCACTCATTCATTTATTCACTCATTCATTCATCAACTCATATATTCATTTGTCAGCACACTTCCCTCTGCTTTCTCACAGTGAAGAGCTCAAGTGACATGAGATCCTGAATGGTACAGATGGTGCTGAAAGCCTAAAAGCCGGCACGCAGTCTTCATTATTTTCACACCTGCCCCCGTATTCTGTGTCACATGACCGTACGTCTGTCTGTCCGCCTCCACAGGCTCGGGGCTGTCCAGCATTGGGGAGGGGGTGGGGAGAAACGGTACCCTGGTTCACATCTTTTGTGTGGCATCCTCTCTTGCAGGCCGAGATCGTAAAGCGGCTGAGCGCTATCTGTGCCCAGATCATCCCTTTCCTCTCTCAGGAGGTGGGTAACCGTGGCTGGGGGGGCTGAACACCCAGCATCTACCTGCCACCCACAGAAGCATAACTCCTGCCAGAGCAGACACATGCCTCAAAGATGTAATTGCATGAACTGGAGAAGAATGCTTGTTTGGATTCAGGTTTAAGGCATTTGCTCTGCAGACAGACTGCTCAACTTCAAAGACATCACATTCAGGGTGCAGAAAACGAGATGCCACGTGCCCCACCACGTGCCCCTCTGAGTCTCTCATTAAAAGTTGTGACAGTGAAGGGTTTTCCTTGCCGTTCTTTGCAGCATTACTGAACACGGTATGGTAACAGGAAGCCTGTGAAGGGAGACTCGGTGAACTTTCCTGTGGTCGACAGACTAATTAAGCCTAATAAGTAGCACAGCAGAGCTCTTAAAAAGCCTCGGGAAATAAAAATAGCGCTGCATGAGTGTGCTGATACAGGGAACGTTGCTGCGTGCTGTGATTTGCGTCTGGCCGCGCTGTTGACAGGACTGCAGCGTGCTCGTGCTCGCTTTGTGATCGAGTGCCGTTTCTCGTTGACGCAGCATCAGCAGCAGGTGGTGCAGGCCGTGGAGCGAGCCAAACAGGTCACCATGGCAGAGCTCAACGCCATCATCGGGGTGAGTGACCTCCGTCCCGCACAACGGCGTGGCTGCGTCTGGTGCTCAGAGACAGATGGAGCGCAGCCACATGGCCGTGGCTGTGAATACCACTGACTGAAGCCACTGGGAGGGGCAGGAGCGGCCCCTGCTAACCAGCATTAACCTCCCCCCTCCCGCCTTTATTTTTTCACGGGGAAACAGCAGCAGCAGCTCCAGCACCTCTCCCACCAGACCCCCGGTATCCCACTCACCCCACACCCCTCTGGGCTCACCCTGGGGGGCAGTTCTGGGCTCCTTGCCCTCACCGGCGCCCTGGGGGTCCCGCCACACCTTGGCAGCAAGGAAGAGCGAAATGTGCTGGACCCTGAACACATGCGAGGTAACAACACGCTTACGATGATGATCCTGATGATTGTTGGCATTGCTGTTTAATTATTAACTATCACAATTAATATATTTTCATGTAGGCACCTTATTTGACTGCCTTTTCTTGTATGTAATTATCATAGTACATACTAGAAATTTGTACCAGCAGCATCATGTATAAAACATTTCTGTACAGTTAGCTCTACAGAAGATGAATCTGAAAGATAGGTGTAAGTCAGTCAGTGTCCCAGTCAAGCAGATCCTCAACACTTATGGCACGTGGTTCTGATTGGCTGCTTGTCCAACGCTGAAGGCACTTTATACACTAGGGCCAGCCAGGTTTGGTGAAAACCTACAGCACACCTGCCTCCCCTCACCCCCACATGCACATGCCCCCGAGGACTGATTAATAGTAGTTGATTCTGTTACCATCAGTGGGGGCCACAGGCATGAGGAGTGAGGAAACGGTGCCTGTGCTTTCTGTGGCACAGCACATTACCCAGTGAGTGAAGGGCGGGTATCACACTGTGACTTGCCAGGCCATGAGTTTATGTTTACAGTATACTCAGGCAGAGAGCAGGGCACACCGCAAACACACCACAACAGCTGCTTTTCTCCACTTTGTGAGGACGGGGTTTTTCACATTGACCTTGGTTTGCTGAGGGACGATTGTTATTATTATCTGCACTGACGTCAGCCCTCCCCTTTTTTTTTACTCTGTCTCAGAGGGAGTGCCCAGCAGGGTGAGTATTAACTCTGTGTGTGTGTGTGTGTGTGTGTGTGTGTGTGTGTTTCTATCTGTGTGTACGTGCTTGTCTTGTGTCTAAGTGTATATGTTAAGCCGTATGTGTGTTACTGTCCTGTGTTTGTGTTCATGCCTGTGTGCATGTGTCCATGTCCCTTTTCTGTGTGTCTCTATGTGTGTGTGTGTGTGTGTGTGTGTGTGTGTGTGCGTGTGTGTGTGTGTGTGTGTGTGTGTGTGTGTGTGTGAGAGAGACATAAAGGCTTGGCAAGTAGGAGGCTGTGAGAGAAGCATAAAATCTCCTCCCATTGAGGGTGGAGAGGCTTGGAGCAGGAGCACTCTGTGCACAATGTCCTCCCTTGGTTACCTGATAATCACACCCCTTTTGTTGATGGTGCGAAAGAAGAGCTGTAGGTATGTGACACACTGTGGGGATGGATGTGAATGGGGTGCTGCTGTTGCTGTGCGCGTGGCGTCCTTGGCCCGCCCCGGGATGTCCCTGTATAGCTGCAGCAGAGCCACTTCCTGACACAGATACAGAGCAGCTGCTCTCTGTTGTTGTCGCTCAGACAACATGGGCTCACAGGAAGGGAGGAGCGGTGGGGGGGGGGGGGTGTCAACATGAAGCAGAGAGAGTGTGGGAAGGAGGGAGAGATGGAGAAAGATGGAGAAAGGGGAGAGAGACAGAGAAGGAGGGGGAGACAGAGAGAGGGAAAGGGAGAAAGAGAGAGAGAGTGAGATGAGGGAAAGCATAGAGAGAGAGAGAAGGAGAGAGAGGGTGATGGAGAGAGAGAGGGAAAGGGGGAGAGAGAGAGGGAGAGAGACAGGGTGAAAACAGAAAGACAGAAGGAGAAAGCGGGAAAAGGGAGAATGGGATAGAAGGAAAGAGTGAGTGAAGGGGAGAGAGGGAAAAGGAGAAAGAGAGGGGGACAGAGGGAAACGGAGAAAGACAGAAGGCAAGAAAGAGAGACGGAGAGAGACGTGGTAAAGGGATAAAGAGAGAGTAGGAGAGACTGCGAAGGAGAGAAAGAGAGAGGGAAAGGGAGAAAGAGAGAGGGAAGGAGAAAGAGAAGGCAAGAAAGATAGATAGAAAGGTAGAAAAGCAGAGAGAAGGGTAGAGAAAGGGAAATGGAGAGAGAGGGAGGAAAAGGGAGAGTGAGAGGGAGAAAGAGAGAAGACAAGAAAGAGAGAGGGAGAAAGGGGGAGAGGGAAAGGGAGAAAGGGGGGGAGAAAGAGAGAGAATGAGAGAGAGTGCAGAGGAGTGAGATCGGGAGAGACAGAAACGAGAGAAAGAGAAAGGGGGAGTGAGAGAGAGAAAATGTGAGAGAGAGAGAGAGAGAGACAGATGGAGTGGGAGAGATGGAAAAGGGAAATGTAGAAAGAGAAACAGAGGGAAAGAAAAAGAGAGTGGAAGAGATAAAGAAAGGGAAGAAAGCGGGAAAAGAGAAAAGACAGATTGACTTTAAAATGCTTTTTATTTTATGCTCTTTGTTGTTTTCAGACAAACACTTGTAAAGAAATTTGGACAGAGAGCCTTTGCAGTTTTTTATTCTAAGCAACACCTTTAAGGTGCTGTACACTAATAGTAATTACTGTTAAAGCATTGTAACAAATATGGACTGAGCGCATCCTATAGAAGTGTGTATTAATTCACTTTGAGAGTGCAGAGTTAGGTGTGCATCTCTCCATGAAGTCGTTTTAGTGTAGAATGAAGCAGAAGGTGTAAACGAAAAACAGACAGAACAGAAGGAGGGCAGATTGGGGAGAACAGTGTTTTTGTGCATGTCAGTGCAGAGCGTTCAAATTCTATACTTTTTACTGTTAATGTAACTCACAGACAGTTACAAATGTGTTATCATGCATGGCAGTACAGTTAGGAACACATTAAATAAATCCAGCTCTGTAACTTTCGTTTGTTTGCCTTGATGGGACATAGAGGTTTTAATGTAACAGTATTAAGAAGCAGTGCTGGACAGACTGTTGGCACCATGACTGCATGTGTGTAACATTACTGCTTTAACTGAAATTTAACCTAATGTGCAAACGTTAGCGGGCGCTGGGTCATTAACCACATGTAATGTCCATGTTTGTGTTTCTCCTGACATGTCTGTCTACACGCCACAGAGTAAGTCAGTGTCCTCAACGGACAGCCAGCCCACAGAGGATCGGCAAGGTCCTTCGGGAGGGTACTCGTCTCAGGGTGGGGGTGATGGCAAGAGGAGGCGCTGTGACGACAAGGATTCGCTTCCAGCACATTATGTACGTCTGACACCCCATGTAAAACAGGAAGGAGGCACTCATTGTGACAGCTGTTCATCTTTGTGTGAAATATATAAATCTTATAAGCCTGTATATAAATCTCATCTCACACACACAAACACACACACACACACACACACACACACACACACACGTATATGTTCATTGAAGCGATGTATCTCCCCAGCTGGCAGATTGATGCCACACCATGCTGGGCTTCCAAAGCCACCTGTTCCAGATTAAAAATGAAATATTATTTAGGACTACTGGTACCTTAGAATAGAACAGTACACACTCTGACATCTACTTGAGGAGGATGAATCCACTGTCGGGTTGATGTCATTAAATGGTGAAGCCAGTGAGGCTTCCAGGCCATGATCACATCAAAGAGCCGTTGCCATGGTCACTAAGTGCCATTGATGTCACCTCCCCACCTACATTTTCAGGGAAAGAAGAGGGTAGTATGTATGGATGGTTTGAGGTTTCCACAATTAAACTGCATATAGGCTTGAGAGGACAACAGACAGCGAGTGGGGAGGCCCAAACTTAAAGGCTGAACGTAAACCACACGCTCCTGTGTACCTGTCCCACAGGACAGTGATGGAGAGAAGAGTGAGGACAACCTCGTGGTGGACGTTTCCAATGAGGTGAGTGTCAGGGCCTCAGAGCTGGAGGAACTTGGAAGAGCTTGAGTGTCATTAGCAAAATTAAAATCTTAAGTATTCTCTGATCACTCAAACGGGGACATCTGAAGTGAAGTTTCAAACGATCCGGTTGATGGTATTCATATGCATCAGTGTGTTCTTGACTGCTGCATTGACTTCACCAGTTGAACTTTGAATGATATTGTTTTGACGAAAACAACCTCAGTATACCAAAAATAACTGAAATTATATTAGATCAGTTACATTTTTATTGCACTAATTTTAGTTTGATATAATATGTTGATGCTGTGATGTTATATTTCTTCATTTTTGTTTTTTTTGACTGGCATAAGGAGCCAATTTCCCCGACCAGTAGCCAAATAAACTCCCCCCATGGTAATGGGATAGATCGAGCCCCCATTCTCAGGAAGGAACTACCTGGGTCCCCCAGCCCCTCAGACACCCCTACCACACCACCAGTACACAGCCCTCCACTAAACAAGGCCAAGGACCACACCCAGGTATGTGTAACAGGCATAGAGCAGCTATACTCTTCACTGACACTGTGTTTAGTCTGTAAAGCTTCTCATACAGCTAGTTTCCAAAGTCGTGCATGACAACAGATTTTTTTTGGCCTGTTGTTTTTGTCACTCATGTGTTGGTCGTGCGTTGGTGCTGTGGACTGTACGCTGTCGATCCATCATGAATGTCACAAGAGTTTTTTTTATTTATTTATTTTTTTTATTCCAGAAGATAACATTTCTCAGAGCCAGAAGTAAAAGAGGTGGCGAACTTGTCTGTTCAAGCGTCTCTGACTCTTCTCTCACACCCAGGCCGAGAAATCACAGTCACCCTGTTCAAAGTCAGGCAGCCCTTCCCCATCCCACCGCGAGGCCCTGACCCCAGGCATACCAGGACCCAGCACCTCCTGTCTACGCCTGGTCAGCAAAGCCGCCACCTCAGCTGACCCCCTCGGTGAGAACAAACCTTGAAGCTGTCACTATCATGACATCACTGTAGGTCACTTTAACACTATCATCAACAATTTTTTGCTGGTCCAGTGCTGTTATGTAAACCTTGTCTTCATGTTTTTCATCATTGCGTGTGTGTGCGTGCGCGCGCGTGTGTGTGTGTGTGTGTGTGTGTGTGTGTGTGTGTGTGCTGGGTCGTTTAGCGGAGCAGAGCAGGTACTGCTGAAA
>JABJVR010000029.1:2479784-2489814 GCA_025773905.1 Chitala chitala
GCGTCCGGTGGGAAGGGAACCGGCTGCATCTGCCCATCCGCGCTCACGTGGAAAGAGTAGGCACTGAGAGGAGAGGGCAGAAGAAAAGTCATTGTTTTCATAATAATAATAATAAAAAAAAAAAAAAAAAAACAGGAGGAGCTTTTTTACATGAACACAGCAAAAGTACTGCAAGCAGGCCACCCTCTATGTCACGTTCAGCGTCCAAGTTAAAAACTAAGCTAAAAAATAGCAGAAAGCAAGTTTACTTCACAGTAAGCTGAGCTAGGGAAAACATAATACATGGCAACAGGAGAAAATACAACAGCAAGCAGCAACGGTGAAAAAGTGAAGTGGAACCTCATAATTTTTTGTCTCAAGTGAAAAAAAAATTTTTTTTTTTATACCAGGTTTTCATGATTCATATTAGTTTACCTTAATACTGCTGTAGTAGTCATGCAGTATTTCTGAAAATAACATTTGTGAGCAGTAACTATTAGTCAGTGGCGAGATGCAGCATGGCCATTAAATACAGTGGAAGGACAGAGACTGCATGGCACAGAAATACAAACAGTATTCTGAACACGGTGCTAACTTCCTCATTTCTGCTCCTGGACTTTAAAATCAGCATTGACGCTCTGGTTAATGATAAGAAAGGGGACAGAGGACGGGAGGGGGCATCGACTCACGGTTTTCCTGAGGTGGAGGGCTGAAGGCCTGCAGGCAGGCCAGGCACCCTCATATGGGGGTGGGACGACTCATACCCAACCTTGAAGAGAAGACAAGGCTGTTAAAAACACTTAAGAGCACACGCGAGGCACACCGTGTGCCCCAGATCTTTGCTCTCAAGTTCAGTGACCACAAGAAAAAAAAAAAAATTATTAATAAAAATAATTTGACGTGACTCTGAACACCTGGAGGCCCAGTGGGACCTGTAGGCCAATCTGCCTCCCTTCCTTCCCCTCCCCCCCCACCTCATCACTGGGTCTCTCACCACGGGGGAGCGCCCGTAGCTGCCTGCTGCTGTCGCTCCGTTGATCTGAGGGGAGACAAGGTGCAGGCTGGCCCCATACGCTGCTGCTGCCGCTGCCGCCGCCGCCGCACTCATCTCCCCATTCACACCAGGTGGGGGCAGGCCAAAAGCACCAGGGGGGTAGGCGCCATGCACTGCCAAAGGGTTCCTTAAGCCCAGTGCTAGGAGAAAGAGAGATGGAAAAACATGACCCAACGTTAGTCCTGAGACAAACATAGTGAGGGCTTTTTTCCTTTTAAAGGAGATACTCTGGCTGAAAAGACAATGGCAGAATTCAGAGACAGCAGACAAAGACGAAAAAGGGAGAAACAAAAATTAAACACCCAAAATCCTATACTCATAATTCCTGAACGGCATTACTGCAGAACTATGTGAACACAGAAAAGGAAAGGTGGACTGGATGCAAGCACTGAGATTATTGTGCTGCCACAAAAAAAACTAAATGTTGATATCCAATAAAGCTTGTTCACGAAGTCAATAAAGCCACAGCCAACACCTGAACACCTGAACAAAGAAGGCCAAATTCTCAGAATTGTTGGGGCCGACAAGATAAGCAGTTCTTCCAGCTGAAAGACAGTAACACCATTTCCTGAAACATAAAACTGAAAAGCTCCCCTCACGCATGCAGCAGCTGTGAGCCCTTTGCTAAAGTCAGGGACACCTTGTACAGTGGACAGCGCTTGGCCATCGGCCCTCTCAGTCACCTACTTGACGGGACACGATGTAGAGAGTACACAGAGCGGAGAACACAAGCAACGTAGCTGCAAAACGGGGCGCGATTCTAGCTGCAAAACAGGTGCTTGTTGAGACAAACCCATCTGTCAAGTCACTTGTGGTTCAGAGGGGCTACAACATCCATAGCTGTCCCTTTTCAGACTCACACTGCCCTCCACTGGCCAAACCAACACACCACAGCTGGTTATGGAGCTCTGTGAAACACCTCCAGCACCACCCTATTGTTGAGTTGAGCTCGCTGCAGGATTTAGCCAACACTACAGGACAAACAGGCGAGACACTGCAGCTCCTCTAGGTTTATGGTTTATTACCGAGGGGGTCAACGCCTGGCTTTCCTGGTACTGGGCGGAACTGCGGGGGGGCACTAGGGCCAGGGGTCGACGATTCAGGGGGCATCGGGGTTCCTGGCTTCAATCCCGGTGTGCTAGATTTCTCTCTCTGAGACAAAAAGAGAAGAAGAAAATAATCCTCATCACAGCTGCCAGATTCTCTATTCAATTATATCCTGTTTGGCTGGGACAAAAAAAAAAAAAAAAAAACCCCACAATACCCCTGTTTGTCATTTTATTTTAATGACACAACCAAGCTGGATATCAAAGCGAAACAGTCCTCTTTGGACAAAATTGTTTCTTTGAACGGTTTTGACAAAACCTGACGTTAATCAAGCAGATGCAAAAATTTCTAAGCATAAGATGAATTGCTAATTTTAAAAGGGGAATTCGCTGACTCGTGACACCTTCACATGCAGCCCTGCATGTTTACAGCGAATGCAGATTAAAGTTATAACCATCAGTGACACACAGTCACTGTAAAGAACCTTCAATGGTGCAGACATGTAGAAGAGAGAAATGTAATGAATTTCAGATCGCATAAATCTTACTGTCCCACAGATGAATTAGTGCTCACCTGGTGATATCAGGTGATAAACATTTTTTGGAAAATAAGGCATGCGTTCTACAATAGCTGCTCAGACTAGAATTTTTTTAATGAACTAATTCTATGTCAAATGAAACATTCAATATTGAACTGTAGTGATTAAGCTCATTGCTGCATGACATTTAGCGCTCCTTCTCGTTTGCAATTCACTAAGAACTCGCTGGATTATATGAAAGCTACTGGAATGTTATGATTGTACGGTGGAGTTGCAAGGGTGTGTGCAAGCATGCATGCGCATGTAAGCGTGAGGAACATCTGCAGTGATACCGAAGGAGGCTCCTTGCCGCGGGACGGCGAAGCTGCGCTGCTTGAGGAGGCCAGAGACGTAGGGCTGGCCTGGGGTGGCGCCTCCTTGCGGGAGGGGGGAATCTTGTCGAGTCCATTCTCCCGGGAGGAGTATGACTGCACGCTGCGAGGGGACGAGGGGTCCTGTGGAGACACAGGCAAAAGGGCTTTTATTTTACCATCAAACCCCTCACACAGTAGGTAACCATGGCAATAGGGAACTTGTACTGTGAATCAACTATAACCTAACAGAAACTATAAAAAAGGCGGGGGAAGAGGAATGCGTGAAAACAAACCTCATCCACGACCAAATTATCATCACTCTTCTCTGCGTCGCTGCCCTGGAAATGCAGAAAGAGAAAATTATGCAGTGAGATCTATTATTTATGTCTTAGGAAGTTCATTTGCCTGCGTTCTATGCGTGATCTGTTCTCTAGAACACATACATAGTCTGCCATAAACTCCTTCTCCTCTGCTTTCCTCTTCTTCCCGTTGCTAAGGTAGTCTGATGGGCGGCCTTTGTCGCCATTGGACAGTGAGCTCTGCAAGGCGAGGAGGAAGAAGTTGATATTTTTTAAAAATGCCACCAGGAATTTTTTACTGCAAAACCATATGGTAGATTACCAACTGATTAAAAGTAGCATTAAAAAAAAGTAATAATAAAAAATGTAAAAAAAAAAAAAAATTAATTGGTAGAAATATATAAAGACACGAGATCTATACCTACCGGTCCAGCCTCACGATCTATACACAATGCAGTCATTGCAGAGCCGCAGTCATTAATATTGCCAAAAATAAAAAATAAAAAAAAACATAAGTCAGGATTCAATACACATTTTTAGTTGATGGTGGTGGTACATTTACCACTCATCCTATAATTAAAAACAATCACTAGCACAAACTCCACAGCCCACGTACAACCAATTTTAACTTGTCCACTGTGTGGGGACAGTGAAGTGCAGTGGAGAGTAATACCATTTCAGCAGCAATACTGACATTAAGAAAGGAGTGAAGCTCATAGAAGCTCTACCTCTGTGATGTTCAGCTGCTGCAGCAGCAGCCGCTGCCTCCAGGTGGGCTCTGTCATCCTTGGCAGCCAGCTGGGCACCAAGGGCCCCCGAAAGAGCCAGCAGGCCCGAACCGCCACCCAGAGCTAGGCCAGGATGCTGCAGCCCAGAGGGGTGAGGGCCGATGGGGAGGCCCTGGGCTGCATGCTGGGAGAGGTGTTGGGCCTGCAGCTGTTGCTGAAGGGAGAAGAGGGGCACGAAAACAGGCTCAGACAGGAGAACCCCGCTGACGCTTCATAAGCGCTTGGTCAGACAGCAAGCTACGCCGAAGGAGTAAGCTATGCCAACTAATAAAGTGCGATGCAATTCCAAGTAAAACTTTGTAAGAAAATATCACCCAACAATAATGCAGATTCTAATGTATTAAAATAAATAAATAAATAAATAAATTCAGACTATAGTAAACCACACGCCATATGTAACCAAAGCAAAGCAATGCCTGTGATTATCACGGCTGTAATGCGGTTGCTAAGCACAGGGACAAACCATAGCATTACCGCACCCATTACGCCCACACGCATTTCTCAAATATATTACTAAAGCACAATGTAGCAAACACGTGCTTGCTCGTGCACGCATGTGCGTGTGTGTCCATACGCCGTGGCTGTGCGGGTGTATACAGCAAGGGGAGAAACGGTACGGGCGACGCCAAAGCGCAAATACGAGGGAAAAGGTTCACGTGGATTTCACATCCAGCTTTATCCAAACAGAAAAGCCAACTGACCCCTTCACAGAAAAATCTTTTTTAAATGCATAAAATTAAATATGCAGGACTGCAAACAAAACCAACTGAAATATAATAGTTATGAAAACATTAAAATTCAAGAAGTGCACTTTAATGACCCTTGTGACAGAGAGACCAATCACATATGAACCTGTCAGTGGCTAATATAACCACTGTAGGTCACAGGTGTGGCATCTAAGCCCACCAGCATCAATACCTGAGAGATACTGCAGGTACTGCTCTGATGCAAAAAACGAATATAGCCCAAATCAAACCTCAACAAGATACACTTTATTCCAAGAAAGAAATTAGCGTGGATAAATTTTGATATTCAGATCATTTTAAACATGCTTACAACTGCTATACCTATACAACATTTACATACAAACTGTACAAGCAGTTCTCTTCTTGCTGGTTTTAGGACAGTAAGCTTGTCTTAGAAGATACAACTAGACAGAATAATGCAATTTGCTCTGAATAGTCAAACCAATGAGCTCCTAAAAACCCATGGCAGAGAAGACAATCGCAGTGGGCAGAACCTAGTTTTTCACTGCTAACTTCTGATGGTGCATACATAACAAAACACTCTCAACAAGACTAACTTTCCATAAATAAACTCTAATCTGCAAATCAAATAAGAGTAAATGGAACTGCATAAATATTACTGACTACAAAAACTGTACACACACACACACAGAGCTGGCCCTGACCAATCTGCTACCCTAGGCAAGATGTTAGCTAGCGGCCCTTACATTTCCATCCATCACCAATGGCAGCCGTGGTGCCTCTATAGATGGACGGCGCCCCTAGCATTTGCCTATAACCAGAACGGGCTCTGCACTCGCTCGCTCACTCACTCACTCACTCACACACACACACACACACACACACACACACTTTACCTTAGCATTCAACAAACAACTTTGCATTCAGTACAGTTACTAAAACAAATTACTTGTCAGCTCACCACCAAAGAACATTGTGGACTTTTATTACTTTTTTGCGTAAGGCATTTGTCACTTTTTTCCCCTCTTTAGACAGTACATAAATCGGCATGGTACAACTTCTTTTCTCCCATTCATGACCACTTTGCCTCTTCTCAACATTCACCTTACTTTGTTTATGACAACTTTAAGTTCGCTTGGGAAAACACCACCTAACTAAATTATATATGCAGTAATGTGCAAAGCAGAAATATGACAGCTTAATTTCATAACACACTCCACTGTTACTGAAGTGAAATATCACATTCTTCTACAAAAGTTAACTGTGTGTTCAGTCGGAATGAGAGCTAAAACGGAGCAGCTAGCCAGGCTTGCTGTCCTCAATAGGGAGGAGAACAGATTTACAGGTTTTCCCTTCAGACAATCCAGCCGCTTCTCCAGCCTGTGCCCTCTGACAGTCTGCACTCGACCCAGACACCAAGCACGACCTCACCGGGAACACAAGATGGATCGCAGAGGTACACACTGCAGCAGACAGAGGGGGAGTCCACGTACCCCTATCGAAGCATTCAACTCCCCCATAGTCACCTGCTTGGCACGTTCCATGGCCTGGATCACCTGCTGCTGATGCTGAGGGGGAAAAAAGTGGGGTGGGGGAAGCTACAGATAAGTCACCATCACTGTGAGAAGGAAATGCACTTGTAATAAAATATTTAAAGCACAACACAAGGAGGATAAAGGTCCTTTAATTGGAGTGAGCGCAACTTTGGCCTAAAGAGCACTGCGTGAGCTGTGCCTACAACATACACTCATGGTAATGTGGGTTTCAGTTAAGTACATACAGATTATGGTGTGAAAAGGAGATGTCAAATGCTTAGGAGCTTGTCAGCCCATGTAGACATGAAGACAGCGGGCATGGTAACACGATAGAGCACTGCTTCGAAAAGGGCAAGGTTACTCCTGACACTTGAAGCGCACGCACGCGTGTCTGCAAGGGCTGGTGTCGGAACACATCGGGCTGCGTGTGCACACTCACGCGTGTGGTGGCTTTCGTGTTGCCCCAGTACACAGGGTATCCCTGCTTACCTCCTGTGACAGGAAAGGAATGAGCTGAGCACAGATCACATTCAGCCGCTTGGCAATCTCCGTCTGAAAGAGAACACGCACTGCCATGGTCACTTGGGCTGGGGGGCTGTGTCACAACAAAGCTAAACCTTTTGATATTCTTCCCCCACAACACACACGCACACACATGCAACCCTGCTGGCACAATGCACGGTAAATATTTCAGCGCTCCACATCTGCTCCATGCAAATTCAGATTGTAGAGAGAAGCCATGACTGAAATATTTACGCCCAGCATCTGGTGCCAGCTTGGGCCACGGCCTTCCTTAAGCAAGCCCTGCTGGGAGGTCAAGAGGCTTAGCCACGGGTGCCAGCCTCGCCCATTTATGCTGCGCAGTGCCAATGGCCGTCAAAGCATTAGCACATCAATTAAGTCAGCAGACCACCGAGTGCCATGTTAGACAGCCAATCAGACGGTCTCGTGCTTCTCGGCTTCTCCTGAGTCACCCTGAGTCTGCCAAATGAGAACAGAGAGGACCACTTGCCAAACTGAAAATCAGCTCTCTCAAGGCTAAGGCAGCAGGCCACATGTCAGCTTCACTCTTCGAGGTACAAAGGTCCCCCCTAACTGCACTGTGCCAGCCCGCCCCTACCTTCATCCACTCCTTGTCTACACTCAACAAAAAAAATCCATCACCATCACAGCCTGGGAAACACAATGATTTCTTGTTAGAGCATGCCAGCTACCAAATTACATCCTCGGGAGAGGGAGAGACATTTGGGGGGGGGGGGGGCAAAGAGAGAGAGAGAGAGAGAGAGAAAGAGCGAGAGAGAGAGGGAGAGCGAGAGAGAGCGAGAAACAGGGAGAGCGAGAGAGGGAGAAATGAAGAAACTTAAATGGGGAGAGTAGAAAAATAGATTGTCAGCATGGTGGGGGAGGCTGTTGCACAGCTGATGAAATAATATCCAATAAGTGCATGGAAGAAAGGACTGAGAGAAAGAAAACAAGGAGGACAGCAGTGGAGGTGGAGCGAAATTAGAGGGTAAATCTATGTTGCATGTCAAAACTCGAACTATGAAACGCGTGGAAGGGGAGGGAAAGTGGGCGCAGACGCTCCGCGAAGGCAGTGACCTGATTTAAAGTGAAATTCAGCATGGGCATTGACCGCTGGATTGGGACGGGGGGGCGAGGAGGAGGAGGGCTGAGAGGAAAAGCGAAGGAGTCACGAGGGGTTGGGCGTGGGTGCACAGAAGAAGGACAAAGGGAAAGGCACTGACAGACAGGCTCTGAGGGGGAAAAATAACCATAAATGATACCCTGGGATGGGCAGCAGGATTTAATTCCATTTTAATGCACATACACCGACTGACACAACAGAGTACAACAGGTCCAGCATAACAGGATTTAAATTCTATGCCTCAGGCAAGGTGATTCTGGGAGTCAGGCTGGGCCCCTAAGGACACAAAGGAGAGACGCACTTACCTGTTTGTGCATTTCAATGTTGAGGCCATACGACATCTCGTAGTACTACAAACCAAACAAAAAGAAGTCACGAGTAACCAGGCAGTGTCTGCAAGAATAATTTCTGTGAGTCTCACAAACAAGCCTTGTTTAGGCTTGTTGATTCATAGATTTATAACTATCTAAATGGTTGGTTTGAGACCAAGAGTGATGTAACAAGTAACCAATGGTTTAAAGAAGAATTAAAAAAAATAAATAAATAAAAAGAACTGTGTTTGGAGCGTGAATCGCAGGTGGAGGGGAGGCACGGGCAGACTGTGGACCAAGTCCATATGCAGCAAGCAGCCAGCATCTCGAAAAATGACTTCTTCCTGACAGCTGGCTGTCGTTGCCATACTTCTGCCAATATTCTTCTGTTGCTAGGCGACTTGCAGACTCAAAGGTAGATGCCAATTTCCCCCCCCCACTCCAGTTAGTGTTTGCCAAAAATGACTCCCTGCCAAGTACATACCAGCCCATGATGGGTAACTTCAGCATGGGTCAGTTCTCAGCTCAGATTTGCCCGTGTGTATTATCTGCTTCTCGTCTGGTTCCGAGAAAGACACCAGAAGGCATTAGCATGTGTGCCAACCCACAAAATAAATAATAAATTATAGAGGTTCATGGTGGAGCCGCTGATTTTTGATCTGTGCCGCTGTACTAAAGACACTTGATACCTACTTTGCCCAACAGCAGGACACGTCTATGAGTCAATCCAGTTATTTATTTAAGATGAGCACAAGATGAGCACACAAACCTCAAACCAAACAAAAAATTGTACTATAAAATGTACTTGGCGAAAGAATATAAATTAATTGAGGATTTCCTGAGGTTTGTCAGTTGAGTTAAATAATGGCCAAAGCTATTAAATCAGGCATAGTCCGAAATTCAGGAGTCTACGAAAAGTCAACGGATTCCAAGATGTCTCGACGCAGTGACACTTTTTCCTCAATGCTCGTGGTTAAGATTCACGTCACACACGTAACTTCTACTACATGAGTTTCTCCGCGCCTGTATGATCAGAGTTATGGTCTCACCATCACGTAATGTCTCTGGATCTCGGTCTTCTCAGTCGCCAGCTTCTCACACTCCAACTTCAAACTGCAAATTCAAAAGACGAACAGAAAGGTGCACGTGTCACTTCAGTGCAGCTTCAAGGTGTCTGTAGAACAGTCTGAGGTGACATCACTATGGTGGGTCTCCAACGTGCCCTTTCAAGCAGGAGACAAAATAAGCACAGTCCGGCCCACAGCACACTACCCCTGCTAACTGTGGCACTTCCTGTCTCACACAGAGGAAATGCAAAGCGGCAGCATCTTTATACTTGGGTTGAGGCTTCTGCAGAGACTCAGACCTCTGTGACTGTGTGGAGAGATGTTAGACCTCTCCTTCCACAGCCTTATTCAAAAACATGACAGGCTAAGAGACAGCAGGGGTCCTGAGCAGAGAGCTATCTGTTCTCTCAGTTAACTGTACTTTCCCCACTGTCCTCTTTGACTCTTAAACACCCTCCCCTCCAACTTTTGAGTTCCTCTACCCACCCTCCCACTGCTTTTTTTGTCCCCCTTTTTTTTCTGGTTGCAGATTTATGCGAGGGGGGGGGTGGAAATAGCAAGGGCTGGGGAAATTAGAATATGATTAATGCCGCTACATTAGAGGACGGCAACAGGTAACAGGCACACATCCGCTCCCCTTCAGCAGCCTCACTGAGACGCTGAAAATTGACTCATTTATCACTGTGAGTGAGGGGGAAGGAGGGGAG
>JABJVR010000029.1:2489914-2565793 GCA_025773905.1 Chitala chitala
TAAAAACTTAATTTAAATTAAAGGCTTTAATATAAAAAAAGGTTTTTTTTAAATGCTTAAAAAAAAATTTATTGCAAAAAAATTTCATTCACTTATTATAAAGAATAAAAAAAAAAAAAAAAAAAACGTAACACTCCATCAGCACCAGCAGAAATGGTCAAACCAAAACAAGCATCCTGACTCACATGTAAATATACGCAGGGACAGACAGATGGAAAAAACGGCACCAGTTTAAGACACAGGGGGTGGGGGGAAGGGTGGAAAAAAAAAAGACAGTCATGTGGCTTCAAGACCAGAGCTATAATGTGTCAACTCAGCACAGACGTGTTTCCACAGTGCTTGCCACAGAGCACTGCTAAACACAGGGGAGGGGTAAAGGAGAACATAAGTCAGGGAGACAGAGTGGAGAGGGACAGAGAAATGGTACACATCACAGCCAGCTTCGCCATCATACTCCTCACCTACCTGCAGGTGGCCCGGGTCACACCTTCACATTGCTTTTGTGAAGATGTACGTAGCACTCTGAAATAACAGCTAATAAGGAGAACATGACAGAGGTGAACACAGGACTACCATCTCTAAAATGTACTTTATTATGCTGCATACTTTGGTCTTTTTTTTTTTTTTTTTTTTTTATACCCAGCTGACCTCAATCAGAACACAACTGATTACACACAGCAGGGAATGCACTTTGTACTCCTCCAGTCAGTGTGACATGGCACCCCTGGCTCCTCCTCCTCTTCCTCATCTCATCCACACCACCTCCTGCCCCTCCTTACTCTCACACAGTGTAAATATAGAAGTCTGATGGAGACTTACTTTTTTTAGCCTGACAATATGCAATTACACAGAAATGAGAGGGTCATTCTCTCTCCCTAAGTTGCAGGCGTTGGAGGTTATGAAACTATTGTTTACACAAAAAAAGGTATGTGACTGAATAAAAGTCTTCACTCTCGTGATGCATGAGATATTTGTATACAATGAGTATATTTGCAAAAATACTCTGTTAGCAATGATGACCTGTGATGGCCATACGTTTCCCCATTCAATCCATTTCTGTAAAGGGCTATATCATTCATCTAAACTGATGACAACCCAACAAGAAGTGTGTACTCACCCAGAAACACCCACATGTGCATACCACACACCATGCAACCTGCTGCTGTAACATCATTCTTGGTTCAAAAGCATCTTTCTAATAATGAACAAACAGAAAACTACATCTAGATTTTTATTGCTATGTTGTAATTTTCATTATGGTCCATGCTGAAAAGGAAAGATGATACAGGCAAAACGCAGATCTAAACTGCTAATAAGGAGCAATATTGACAAAAAATCTTACGTTTGTTGTTTCTAGGGTAAAGCAGCGTGGAATGCTAAATGAAAACAGTGGCAGAACAGTGGTATGACAGTGCTGCATCTAAACACCAAAAAAAGTAACACGTGATCGAGTTAACATGAAGGCAATCGCATCTGTTGCTCCTTGCTTTGAAAGAGAGTGCAAGAATCCCAACCGGCAGCTGTGTGGCTCTGACACAGCTGCCGTCCAGGACAAGTTAACTGTAATTCTTTCCAGCTCGTGGTCCCAAGCCAGAGGAGCGGAGAGGTCTTCCTGCAGCTCATTCAGCTCCTCTCCGATGTGCAGGGAGCACTGGTTCTGAGGCCCGAGGCCCTGCTTCCTGAGTCCCAGCCTGTCTGCTAACTCCTCACAGGGTGCTGACTAACGTGGAAAGTATGTGCTGAGCACACAAACCTACCGCTGCAAGACTGGAATCTAAATTCACACAAGGCTTACAGTGTCCCTCTGCGTCGCCTACATTTATATCCACTATCTCTAGCACGTGCCACCACCTCATTGTTACCCCATTTACAGCAATGGAGCCTGTGTCATTTTATGAGATAAAAAGGGCACTTTTCCCTCATTCTTGTGGCCTTCTTGCATTGGCCAATTAAGTTCTTGAAAAATATAGACTGTTTCAAGCACTGCAACAAGAAAGATAAAGAAAACCTTATAAATAAACTGGTGTGTTCCTACACCTAAGATATGTGATGCACACATGGTGCTATGGCTAAGCGTTACTTTTTTGTTTATATTTGTGGATATAATGGAACCATTTCCAATACTGCGTTACTGTACTAATTCTGAGAGATCCAAAACATCAAACACAACAGCTTGGGATAAAGGACAAAATTTCCAGTATTACAGCCAGAATAGGATGATATAGGTTGGATATAGTCTAATATAAAAATAAAAATCAGTCACCTCAATATTTTTAAATGACAGCCAAAGTTATCATTTACGAATTATTCTTATATTAAAGGTACAGGGATAAATACACAAACTATATACAAGTCAATATGGTAATCGCAGGTCAAAGGTGGTCAAGGCTAAAACAGCACAAGTTCAATGCTCAAATTTAGTTTCACTAGTAAGTATATCACTTGCTAGCGCATATGAAAATCACCCACTTGCCGTTTTACCTATGCAAAACATCTGACAAAGTAAATTAAAGGCATGCATTTAACCAGCAGAATTTTAGCAGCTCAGAGTGGACAGAGAAAGTGCAGCAGAATGATAACACTGACGTGTTCAGGAAATAACAGCTGGTTGTAGTTGTGTCTCACGTGTGTAGAAAACCACACCAACATACACCAGAAAGTACATCACAATGGTAACACATTTCCATTAAAGATCTGTGATTTTTGATTGGCAACACACACACACACACACACACAAAAATTAAGAGTCCCCAACTTTAGCCACATATAAAAAACATCCATCTGTACTCTAAGAGCCAAAGATTACAACCTTTCAGGAAGCCACATGACTACCAATATCAGAAAGTACAAAGGTTCTGCTTCAAAACTCATAAGCCTTGTGCTATGCTTTTTTCTACAGGCAGATTATCTGTGGTGGTTTTAAAAGGCGTAAGGGCTGTACAAACCATTAAAGCAATACAAGACACCAACATTCCTTCAAAACACGCTGTGCGACCTAACAGCACTCAGAACCATTAACTTTTGCTGGTACACAACTCAACATTCCAAAGCTAAAGCTTATGTAAATTTGTCAATAACACATGCATAAATACTGCAGAACATGCCAGTCTCCACCCTAAGTGCAGCTGTTCGTACAACATGACCAGGTGCATGCAAAAACAAACTTAATTGCTGTTGTTTGCAACAACCTGAAAAGAATCAGACTAAAAGGTGTAACAATACTGAGACCACAATCTATGTTTTTAATTGGATGTTTTTTTTTCTCTCCCTCACACTCAAACTCACACTCACACTCACACACACACACACACACACTTCTAAATGCTATGACTGAGCACAAACAGCCTGCTGCAGAGTCCTGGAAACCAAACAGCCAGGCAGGCAGGCAGCAAATTTAACTGATCAATCCCAGTCCACACAGAAGGAAACACTTCCATAAATGTTCCCCCCAACAGTATAGTTCAGTTTGTTTCTGTCAGCGCTCAAGGACAAAGTGCTGCATGTTTATCACTGGAAGTCACACATGCCATGACCACAGAAATAGGGAACCTCTTGACTTACAAAGAAAATGACTTTGACCCTGTCTTCTTATCTCATTGCTTGTACACAATACAGTCTGGAACACACCCAATGCTGACAGTTTGAACTGGGATTGGACACACAGGCAACGTTACTGAAGATGATGCTGGCAATTTTCCTGTTTTAATAGTATCAATAACATACAGAGCACTATAAAACGCATATATATAAAAAAAGCAAGAATGACCAAGCACTAAACAAAATCTATTGGTCACCTTTTATAAATAAGACATCTTTCTAATAAAAGCAAATTGAAAATAACTTGTGTTTCACCACAAATGAAATGAAAGCGATCAGCCATGTAGGTAACTAAAGATGACACTACATCCTTTATGAAAGATTACACCATGGGGATATGACAGCTGTGTGTAGTTGCTGTATAAGGAGCGAAACCAGGCATCTGACTTTCAAAACATGGACTTCACTTGAAGGAACTGCTTTTGCTGTATCACCTGACAGAGCATAACTGTGATTGGAGGATGTCATTGGAGGTGATTGGAGGATGACCATGGGTCTCACCACAGACAACCAATAACCAGCAGATGTTTGAGAAACATCAGGTTCAATGTCAAGGGGATCTGACAAATACATGCAAATGAATGTCAAAACTGCACACACAGCACTGCCAGCTCCATGTAAAGGTTCAGAGACCTAGTTTATTAATATATTTTATCCAAGAACATATACTCAAGAAATGAAAAAGAAAAAAAAAATTGAGCAAGGAGAATTCATAGATTTTCATATGGTATTACAACACCAAAACATTACTCATCCAAGCCTTATAATAGATACAGTTCTGTTCTCACTGCCTGTAAATGCAAGCTCTCTGCATGCAACACATAAATATAGCTACCTAACTGTCAGAGCATTAGTGAGAGACAACGCAGAGAACTTTACAGCTACGTTAGCAAGTGGCTCGTTCCACTAACCTTACTCCAGATCCAAGCAAAACAATCTTTTAAAAACAGCCATCTAGGTTTGATCTCTGGAAACACGCAGCATGGAAACACACTCAGTTCCATCCAACAAAATACATAAATATGTTACCTGCATTGCTGTAACAGGTTCAGAGATGTGAAGGAGCTCATCTACTCCCATTGTAGAGCTGATAAACAGACATCCACGGCTAGCTGCTGTATACAGGAAGCTGAAAAGACCCCACACTGAGGTGTAGGAACACAATAACAAATGGGACGCAGGTGCAGCTTCACAGAATAACCCTCCCATAGTCTGGCAAACAAGCATTACAAAGCAGATATATTTTTGGACTAAAGTTTATCATCACTGTGGTACATGTATAAGGCACTGACTGCATGTGTTCAGATGCAGACATACACTGACACAGATAACCTGTTGCTTTTGTCTGCAACATGAGCCCTAATTACCTTCATCTACCTCACAAAAACAGGTGTGTCACTTGCACTTAAAAAGGATGACCCGCAGACTATTCTATCCACAATAAGCAATTGGCCCAAACCAGGACAGTGCTGCAAAGAGACAGGAGGAGCCGGTAACAGGCCCCAACAGGCCAGTCTTGTTGGAATGCAGAAGCCAGAGAAACAGAAGTCGAGGCATTGGCAGCCATCACTGCTACAGTAGTAAAGGATGGTACTACTGGACCATGTCAAAACAACATGAACCCACTGATGTCCACCTTGACATTATCATTTATTCTGTTCTCCATGACTACACCTGGTAAAAGCCTGTGATACATCACCTGTGTGTGGGTGCGTTTAATCCTGTTGTAGATTCAAGAAAAGAAAACCACGTTAAGATCAATTTTCTCTAGTTGCTATACTTTTCAAGACAGAACAGGGCATTTGGGAGGTATGTAAAGTACGTTTTTATGCATATGGGTACTATATTCCGCTATACAATTGTCCATGATAGGGAAAACGTAACGTGTCCATGTGAACATTGTACAGCTGGTGTCCACATAATGTACAAAGTACTGCCGGGACCACTTAAAGGTTCGGTGACTTGGTTTAATGATACATTAAAAAAAAAAAAACACATGCACTCAAGAAATGTAACCGTCATATGAAAATACAGGAATTATCTTATAGTAGATGAACAAAATTTGATCTACCAATAAAATACCGCTCACTCGAACCTTATATATAAAGCCTGGAATGAGCAGCAAACCAAGAACTTTTCAAATATATCTTGTATACTTGTGATGACAGTCGGTAACACTACGCAAACTGCTAAAAGCAAAAGAATAATTTTAAACAGCATATGAAGAGCGAACACATAAGATTTCTAAACAATTCGGAACAGTATTCAGAATCCTGCACGTTGAAATTTAATTTGAGGTTGCCCCTGCGTAAATTTCACCAACCTTGTAATACTTTGTATTTCGCTTGCATTCCGAGTTACTGGAAAAGTGTATTTTAATGCATTTCTTATTACAATGTGCCAAGAAGAAACATTATGTTTGTCGCACGCATTCCGAAGATGTATAACATAACGCATTACCAGTCATACCAAAAGTTACAAAAATATATTGTAGCCTATTAAAAGTTGTCAGAACATTTAATAGGGTATATTATGATATGATTTTGTTCTAACATTAAACCTTACAACGCTTCCTAGAGCTACATTTAAAAAAAATAATAAACAATTTTCACAAAAGACCGTACGTTGTCAGGACTATATTGGATTTCATCGTAACATGTAAAGTACATAAAACGAAATATTTAAAATGCCAAGTAACAAATCTAGTAAATTTATTAAAATCGCCAAGACGGCATTTTTAAAAAATACCGTATTTGCAATATTCCGTTTAAAACAAAGTTGACAAACTTACCAACAAAAACACACATCACATCCATTACAACAAATAGCTTCTTTTTTCTCAAATCAGTCATTTTCCCTTTTCGCTTGCAGTTCTCCACCATCACTTTTAAAAGTTCTGCAACACGTGCAAGATAAAAAGAAAAACAAAAACGCGTTCAAAAGTGGACTTTAGTAAAGCATGATCCAAATGCAGTTAGTTGCCCCGCAAGTTCTTCCGGCTCAACTTCCTCACCTGCCCTAGTTTGTTTACACTGTAGGTGCACTGCACTTTAGCATTATTAAATGGAGGAAGTATCCTAAAAAACCCAGCTAGGTCAGAGTGGGGCACAGATTGCGACTCTTTTGGCTGCGTTTTACTTCGCACATTTCAATCGCTGGAGGGCTCTTATGGCTCTTACGAGCAAAAACACAACATATCAACTCCTTTTCCTCAACTACACCAGAAAGCAATCCCTGCTTAGTCTTCCTAGATTTGTCCACTCCCAAACACTGACGTCAGCTAGTGCGGTGAGGGGGGCGAGACCTACACAGAAAAACGAAGACATCTGTTAACTGTAATACTAGCCGAGAGAAAACAAAATCACAGCAACTTCACCAGTTCTTTTTCGTTTGTAGTCCTTACGGGTAGCTGCGGTTAAACAATTATATGAAACAATGTGAAATTCTTGAATTGGGTAGAATGGTCTTAAAAGTAATGCTGTACTGATATAAATAAATAATACAATTATCCGATTTAATTTTTTGCTTCCATGTGCTTATTCAGTTGATAAAGGTGTGTACAAACTGCGATGAACACGCCATCCTTCTCAGGCTAAGTCAGAACTGCAGAAGAGGTTTCTCTCGTAGGTGCTTATTTTCCCCCTCGTCTTTCTCTGTTACAACTAATTTAGATATTGTCGCTTTACTCAGACTTAACTTTATTCTCCAATCTCCAAGTGTTACAGACAGGACCTTATTTAGGTATTGAAACCAGATTGCCATAACCTGCACAAAGGCATGTATAACATTAGCATGCCCATGGGAGTTAGACAGCCAATCGACCTTGGACCCCTCTGTGGCTTCTTGGTTCCTCTCCTTCATTGCTGTCTAGCTTTAACCATACCTGTGTATCACTCTGTACACCCACTCCATCAAAGCATCTTGGGGGCACCGCTGTTGTGAAAGAGACTATTTAGAAATAAATTGAGATGAGTTGCCAGGAATGAAGATTCATATCTTGCACTAAAATTAATCAAGTTCTTGCCCTTATGCCCAAGGGTGAAGTCCCTATCATACTGGACTCAGAAATCCTCAGAGAGCTCAGCAGCATTATTCAGGTGACTGGCAGTTGATTAGATACAATTCAGACCCATCAGTATTGTTAAGGGAAGAGTAGTAGTTCATGTCCCTAGGAATGTGTGTTTCACAGCCCTGTTACTTTGTAGCCAGCTTTGGCAATTTGCCCACTTGCTGACCAGAAGCAAGACCAGGCCATGGTAATTTGCACACCATGTCTGTTAAGACAAATCCTGTCTTTGTCAGTGACTCCAGTCAGAAGGAAAAACAAGACTCTTGGTCACCAAACCCTGGAACTCTGCCTCACATTTCTGAGTACAAACGGTCCATTTACTGAATTTCTCTTCCTCTGTTTCCTTGTGTACATATGAGACATTATCGTTCATCTCAGGGACAAACACGGCAACCTACCAGAAACCTGTCTGTGACCAACAATAGGCTATAATGTAACACAATACTACAAAACAGCTGTTGATTATTAGCACTGACTCATCTAATCTGCTTAGACCTGTTTTTTAAAGTAAACAAGGTCAATGGTCGTGTTAGTGTAACTGTAACAGGCAACCCTGGCCATATTCAAATTCATGACCTCACATCCTGCTCAGGTTTACCAGACAAGATTATTAACCTATTGCTCTAAAGAACCAAGTCCCTTCCTTGGGGGACTAATCAGACTCTTGTCCTGACTACCAGGGGATTTCTACCATAGTGGTTAACACTCCACTACACAACATAATTTGACACTTGTATTACATACATATGCAAATCATTTCAGCAAATTGTCTCTCAAGAACTAAGCTACTTATGACTGCAGTCTTGTACTGTATTCAGTGAAACTCTACTGCATACCTCATAGTATATACATCAAAGGTATATACTTCATTGTGTTTTAATCAGTTCTCACTCTAAATGTAGCCTCCAGTAAACATTGGCACCTCAGTTTTCAAAATCACTGGATCAAATTTACAAAGATGTATTTCAACTTCTAATAAAGACAAATCCATATGTTTGTTTCAGCGCACACAATGCAACACATGCAAACACCAGCAATACAAAAATTGTTACAAAACATTGTAACATTTTGCTAACTAAAAATGAAGTGTTATCGCCACTGAATTTCAGTCCAACATCTAAACTGAGGAAATGGCACACTCTGCTGGAGTAATGGCGTACCATTGCTATTGTTGGAAATAACGTTGAAAACGCTCTTTCACACATTCAGTCTCCAAATCTTTCTTTAATTTGATCGAAAAAATTCACAATGTCCTTAATGTGTCCAAAATAAAGAACTCCAGTTGATTTCAACTGGTTTTCAAACAATAAAAGTAGCATATAAAAGATAAATCGGTATTTTCACTGCAGAAAGATGCTGTGAATTTTAAATCTTTAAATCCATACTTTTAACTACACCTACAAGCTGTAGATTGTAGTGCTATATTTCATGTTACTGGTTTTCTCCACCCATGACTACTGCAATAGCTGGCACACTATGAAATGTAAGGGAGCGTGAACCGCTACATTAGAAATCCCCCGGTACGCAGGATAAGTGTACTGTATGATTAGTCCCTCAACGCAGGGAGCTGGTCTTTAGTGCAGACCCAGCTCTTGCCTGGTAAATCTGTGCGGGCTGTGAGATCCCAGTTTCGAATTCAGTCATGATGTTACACAAGGTAATAATCAAAATGAACACCTTCTGAAGGGCACACACAGTGCACCAGAATTGCCTCCTGGAACAGTGGGAGGCTTCTAGCGCTGTTTCTGCGTTCACGGATGCTCCTTCATGTCACAGATTATTTTGTTCACTGAGTTAACTTTATTGTGAATGCAAAAAGTAATCAGTGAAAACAGTGACACAACGGATCGTAACCCAGGGGGTGATACAAGTATTAATACAAGCATATAGAAAAGCCAAACGAAATCCAGCATTAACACCTAAACAGAAGAAAACATGGTTACAATGAATTGAATTGAAACTGAAGTATTGTTTCACTGAATTGTAATGTTTGTGTCCAAGTCAGGACGCTGTCATGCACCACCCACAACTACAGGGCTGTCAAATGAATGAATGCAAGACAGAGAGGCTGAAGTATAATTTGTCAATTCTTTATTACAATTTGATTCAGATAGATTGACAAGTGGATCATGTGGAAAACTTGTAGAAGTTCTATGAAGCCAACAGTTCCAAAATATTAAATTGTTGTACAGCCCCTGGAAAAAATTATGGGACCATCACACTTGGAGAATGTTCATCCAGGTTTTTTTTACTTTGTAGCAAATAAACAAATCAAAGGCATGTCAAAAACACATTTTATTAAACAGCTGAACATTGTGGCTTTGTGGAACACAGCTCAAACAAATCAAATGCAATTCCTTGTGTACTGGAATTTATTAAGTATTTTACACACACACACACACACACACACACACAGTATTGCCAAAAGTCTTGGGACGCCTGCCTTTACGCGCACATGAACTTTAATGGCATCCCAGTCTTAGTCCGAAGGGTTCAATAGAATTGGCTCACCCTTTGCAGCTTCAACTCTTCTGGAAAGGCTGTCCACAAGGTTTAGGAGTGTGTCCATGGGAATATTTGACCACTCTTCCAGAAGCGCATTTGTGAGGTCAGGCACCGATGTTGGACGAGAAGGCCCGGCTTGTAGTCTCTACTCTAATTCAGCCCAAAGGTGTTCTGTTGGGTTGAGGTCAGGACTCTGTGCAGGCCAGTCAAGTTCCTCCACCCCAAACTCGCTCATCCATGTCTTTATGGACCTTCCTTTGTGCAATGGTGCGCAGTCATGTTGGAACAACTGTTCCCAAAGTTGAAAGCATGAAATCGTCCAAAATGTCTTGGTACGCTGATGCCTTAAGAGTTCCTTTCACTGGAACTAAGGGGCCAAACCCAACCCCTGAAAAACAATCCCACACCCTAATCCCTCCCTCCACCAAACTTTACACTTGGCACAATGTAGTCAGGCAAGTACCGTTCCTCTTGCATCCACCAAACCCAGACACGTGCATCAGATTGCCAGACAGAGAAGTGTAATTTGTCACTCTAGAGAACACGTCTCCACTGCTCTACAGTTCAGTGGCAGTGTGCTTTACACCACTGCATCCAACGCTTTGCATTGCACTCGGTGATGTAAGGCTTGGTTGCAGCTACTCAGACATGGAAACCCCATGAAGCTCTCTACGCACTGTTGTTGTGCTAATCTGAAGGCCACATGTAGTTTGGAAGTCTGTAGCTGTTGGCGACTTCTGAGCACTGTGAGCTTCAGCATGCGCTGACCCCGGTCTGTCATTTTACGTGGCCTACCAGTTCATGGCTGAGTTTCCGTTGTTCCCAGTTGCTTCCACTCTGTTATAATACCACAAACAGTTGACTGTGGAATATTTAGTACCAAAGAAATTTCACGGATGGATTTATTGTACAGGTGGCAACCTATCACAGTACCATGCTTGAATTCACTGAGCTCCTGAGAGTGACCCATTCTTTCACAAATGTTTGTAGAAGCAGCCTGCATGCCTAGGTGCTTGATTTTATACAGATGTGTCCATGGAGGTGATGTGATTGGAACACCTGAATACAATGATTTGGAAGGGTGTTCCAATACATATATATATATGAAATTAATTTTTTTCCATTTCAAGCAAAGGAAAAAAAGTGATGTTCAGTGATGAGTCATGAATCTGCACTTGCCAAGGAGATGATGCAGGAACTTTTGCCTGGTACTGTTCCATTGAATATAAAGATGACTGCCTGAGGAAAACAAGCATATTCCCCCAGTCAGATGATATTAGGTTGCATGTCAGGTAAAGGACCAGGGGAGATGGCAAGCATTTGCTCAAGAGTCAGTGCATAGGTGTACACTGAAATTTTGGACACGTTTCTCATTCATTTCTCATATTGAAAAACTGTTTGGTAATGAGGAAGCAATTCTTCAGGATGATACAAAGCTTCTTTTTCAGGAAATGCACATCAACTCTATGACATGGCCAGCAAATGGTCAACTGAGAACTTGCGGTGGAAATTGGAAAGAAAAAAAAAAGAAGGTCCATGACCCCATCCTGCAAAATTGAGCTGTCAACTGCAATTTGAGAAAGTTGGAACCAGATTGATACAGAATATTGTTTTTCTTTACTCAAGCCTCAAAGAATTCAGTCTGTCATAAAGGCCAGAAGAGATGCAACAAAGTACTAATTGTTAATTTTCTTTGCTGTTGCTTGTTGATGATTCCATTTTTTTCCTCAACATTGAGTGATCCCATAATTTTTTTCCTTTGTTTGATATGAAAAAAAAAATCTAATACACAAAAAGAATTGGTTTTGATTTGTTTGAGGTCTGTTCCACAAAGCCACAATGTTCAGCTGTTTAACAAAATTTGTTTTGTGTCATATCTGTGATTTTTTAATTTGCTGCAAAGTACAAAAGTTGGATGAACATCCTCCAAGTGTGATGATCCCACAATGTTTGCCAGGGGCTGTAGTTTAAGGTTACACAACTGAGTTCATGTCCGCTAAAGCAACACACAGTTAAAAGCACAGAACACCAAACAAGGCCTAGGGTGTATATAAGTCCTTACACCCCTCCCATCCCCACAGCAGTCTGATGTGGCAGCCGCTGCAATTTAGACCAATAACAAAAAGACTCAAAATTCCCCATATAGGGAAACTATACCAACCGAAATAGGGAAAAAGTGGTCAACTATCTAAAACATGTTACAAAAGACTGCGTTGGTTCTCCGTTGTAGTCCTCAACAAAATTCATTTTACCGTGAACCACAAATTATTTAAAAATCCTCATCTGAAATAAGAAGATTAGACACAAAATCCCTACCTTTTATTCATGGGCCTCAAAGTTCAGGACACTGATTCCAGCAGCAACGTAAACAATTACATTCAGGTTAATGAGCCCCACCCCCAAAAAAAACAACAAATATACTGCTTTTAAGTAACCACACCTATCAGAACTGAATTGTATATAGGCAAACCAACGTGTTAATATGAATGTCGGTGCAAACAACTTCAAGCTCTCAACACAGCAACGAACTGATGACACAGCCAAACCACAGCAATGACAGAATAGATGAATGAATGAATGGCAGTGTCCACAACACAGAAATTGCACCTGTATGTTCATCTATCAACAAACGATGGCGTTATACAACCTCGTGTGCCAACCTTACATTTACGCTCTTGAAACAACCGGGTTAGCGGTTCATTACCCATAAATTTTCAAATTACAGAATTTATCATACTGGGTAACCTGTCCCAGGCAAAAAATACAATGTCTTCTGTCGTTGATGCACATTTTCAGTGTAAACAAATAGTTAAACATTGGACAATCTTACAGTTCATCTTCTGCAGTATAAAGTTGTATATTAATAAAGATGTTCCTGT
This sequence comes from Chitala chitala, assembly GCA_025773905.1. Classification (NCBI taxonomy): domain Eukaryota; kingdom Metazoa; phylum Chordata; class Actinopteri; order Osteoglossiformes; family Notopteridae; genus Chitala; species Chitala chitala. Next base: position 2,502,965 of record JABJVR010000029.1, read on the forward strand.
CTTTATATTAACACCCACAGCTTTGTCAACGAATGGACACATGGCCATTAATACAATATAAACTTGTTGGACATCCCCTTCCAAGACCATGGCATTAATATAGAGCAGGCCCCCATTTATGGCTATAACAGCTTTCAGAACTCTGGGAATCGTTCCACACAATTTTGGACTGTCTGTGGGACTTTGTGCCCATTAAGCTAAAAGCATTTGTGAGGTCGGGTAGTGATGCTGGATGAGAAAACCTGACTCACAATCAGTTTTCTAATTCATCCCAAAGTTGTTCAACAGGGGATGAGGGTAGACCTCTGTGCACGCCACTTGAGTTCCTCCACACCAAAAGGTCTTAGAACCATGTTTTTCATTATGGGCCTGGATTTGTGTACGGGCACAGTCATGCTGGAACAAAAAAGGCCCCTTTCCTAAATGTTGATGCCAAGTTGGAAGAACACAATTGTGTAAAATGTTTGTAAACTGCCACTTTAACAGTACCCTTCATTGCAACTAAGGGGCCTAGCTCAAAGCCTGAAAAACAGCCCTAGACAATTACCCCTCCTCCATAAAACTAAAAGAAGTCATTAAGCATTCTGTCGCTAACATCCACACAGCTCTTACCCCTGAAGTCTCAGATGTGCTGTCACTGACATCCACACAGCTCTTAGCCCTGAAGTCTCAGGTGTGCTGTCACTGCACTCTGAGATGGCCATCCACACAGAAACAGCACAAGTTCGTAACTGCATCCCTTTCAATGGCAGCTGACTGCAGCTGGAAAGGTTTTAACCCAACTCACTTGGTTTAGACTTTCTCCCATTTGCTTCTTCCATGGAATATTCCAGAGACATTAACACAACAGCTAGGTGTTTAATGATCACAGGGTAACAACTCTCATACAGCGCTGTCACTGTCATCTATCTGTAAAATTAGAAACCCAAAGTTTAAAACAAATGGAAAATCGAACACAAAGCCCTTATACACATGCCTCTCCTTTTAAAATGTCACCTGGCTCCAAATCAAAACACATTAAAGTATTACTTTAAAAATGAGCAGTTATTTCCAATATATTTTAGTAGCATCCCCCACAATTTTTGCAATGCCAGAATGTGATTGTATGTTACATACATGAAAACATCTACATAATCTGTATATAAAAAATTGAAACTATAAGAAACCCATAATCTACCAGATTAGTAAAAATGATTTTCCTACAAAAAAGGGAAATAAAATGCTTCACCAAAAAACTTATTGCAGTTGATTTGCATGAATATACTGTACCATATTCTGCATATCAAAAGATCTTGCTAGTTCTTAAGTATCAGAATAATTTCACTTCTGAAAATTTGAACTTTTTAATCACTTATCACATTTATGTAAATTAATTCATGTTTTTCCCAGACAGACTGGAAATAATTGTCTCTACTCTAAAGACATTCTGGTGGCCTAGTTAATTGTTAAGCAATCTTAGAAACTAATTATTGTAAAATGTAACTTCTTAATGAATAGACAAGCCAGAATACTGAATATTCTTGTCATGACTTCCAATACATCATCATTCTTCTTTAAAAACAATTTACTTATTAACACCATACTCTTTGAAGGTTATATAAAAACTAAATTTAAAGGAAAGGTTTCCCTTTTATATTTTTATAGATCTTAAAATCCTGTCAGATTTATCTTCAGGCTTTTTAGACTAGATATCCAAGAAAGACAAGAGACTTAAAACACAAACCAGAAAAACTGGATACATGGATTTGCTTTAAAAATGTGCAAATATTTAAATTCCTGAACACCTTTGTGGCTTCATATTAATACACTGCAACAAATCCTTGCAATGTGAATAAATGTTCGCTTTTTAGTCTTTACCTAGAAATTAACTGGAACACTCAAAAACAAAGTACAAAACTACAAGTATAAAACCACTTTATGGCTGTCAGTTTAAACAACAAATTTATCCTCCATGCTTCACAGTGGTGACCAAATATTCAGGAACTGTCTGTTCATCCTCTCTGCGTCTCACAAAGACATGGTGGTTAGAACCACAAATCTCAAATTTCCACTGATCTAATGTCTATTCCTTGTGTTCCTCGGCCCAAGCAAGTCTCTGCCGCTTGTTGTTCTTCCAAACGAATGGTTTTTTTGCTGCAATTTGAGCACGAAGGCCTGACTCACACAGTCTCTTCTGAACAGTGGATGCTGAAATGCAGCATGTCTGCCACTTTAACTCTGAGAAGCATTTATGTGGGCTCTAATCTGAGGTGCTGTAAATCAGCAGTTTCTGAGGCAGGTAATTTTTATAAATTTATCCTCTGCAGCAGAGGTGGCTTAGTCCTGGGATGGTCCTCGTAAGAGCGAGTTTCTTCATAGCATTTGATGGTTTTGGAGACTGCACTTGGGAATACATTCAAAGTTCTTGAGATTTTTCATATTGACTGGCCTTAATTTCTTAAAGTAATGATGGACTGTCTTTACCTCTTTAACTGAGTGTTTCTTGCTATAATATGGATTTGTACAGTACTTGTAGTAGCACTAATAGGGCTATTGACTCTGTACCCACTTTGCATAACGCAACGGTTGATCTAAAGCACATTAAGAAGGCAAGAAATATCACAAATGAACTCTTGACAAGGCACATCTGTGAGCTGAAAACCATTCCAGGTGACGACCTCGTGAACCTGATGAGAGAACGCCATGAGTGAGCCAAGCTGTCATCAAAGCTTAATGCAGCTACTTTGGACAATCTAAAATATAAAACATAATCTGGGTTGTTTAACACTTTTTTTGTTTACAACATAATTCCATACTGTTCTTTCAAAGATGGATTGTACATTAATACTGAAGATATCCAATGTTGAACAAAAAAATAAAAATAAAGAAAAACCACTAAATGAGAAGGTGTGTCCAAACTTTTGACTGGTAATGTAATTCAGCAATGTTTCTTGAGACCACTGATGGAACTTTTAAGTCTTTACAAACATGATGCGTGAGGGGGGGGGGGGGCGAGTCTGTTGTTCAATAAGGGTACCATGTACTGACTACAGTCATTTCAGATTGGACATAAATTTCAACAGACCGGGAAAAACCAAGACTTGCAGTTGGTACAGGTCATGAGCATGTGGGAGCCAGAAGCTGCCAGGTAGTAATTTTGTTAGTAAAATAGCAATGAATGGAAGCTCTCACTGCATAATTCACAAATCTTAAAATAACCATGAATCATGACAAGATCTGTGTACATCATCCTCACAAAACAAGTCACATTTAGCTCTGCATTTGTTTCCATCACAGAAATAAAAGTAATTAACCAAGACATTCCATTGTAACAGGGATAAGGTCATTTACATTGTGTAAACATTTATTCAATTAACATTTTGACTATGTTTTTGGCTCAATGTGCATAAATAAATCTTAACTAAAGACCTGTGCACAACGGTTAAATATTGTACACATACAGTTCAAATACAGCACAGTATCACTTCTCACAATTTCATACCAATGATATCTGACAGTGTTAAACTGTCGCCAGTAACTCACTTAGCAAGTGCATCAACAGAAATAACCAACAGTATGAAAGGACCACGTGTGAACCAAAAAATAACATGTAAGGAGGGCAGAAGGTGAGTACCTCTTACCATAAAAGAAAATGATCCTGGAAGCAGCTAGGGTCAGAAACACAGCTAAATCCCTGTGCAACCATTCTGACAGTTCTTAAATATGACAAATGTTGGAAATCAGAGTTTTGGAGGACTGCGTTGCAGCAAAGGACATGACCCATTTCTGAGAATTCTTTGCATGATCAGAAGCGTCATAAAATTTAAAAGACAAGCTATAGTCTGACTAGAACATTAGAACATAAAGTTTATTATATATTTTTTTTAGAAGCAGAAAAAACTTCAAGAGTCATTTCACTGAATGTTGGTGTGCTTGTATATGTTTGTGTGATTGTATTTTTGTGTACGTTCATAATTCCAGTGTAAATATGAGGCTCAATGTCCTATTTCAATATTTTTCTTTTTTCTTTTTTTACAAAACATAATGACATACAAGAACAAATGCAATAGAATATAAACTGCTATAAAAGAATAAAGGCAGTGTTTCTTCTTCCATTCAACTCCCTTGTCCTGAAAAAGGTCGGAAACCGTAAACAAAAGTTCATCTCAAAAAAGCTAAGGACAGGAAGAGCACAGACATACCCGCAAATAAAACAAAGAGTGGAAAGACAAGGTCTGTCTGGTCAGGACTGGGGACAGAACAGGGGTGGGTGAGGTGCTATGCAGACTAGCTGACCAGTATAGCCAGGATGCTGAGGGGTGGGTTTCAAAAGGGCTGGTTTCATAGGTCCTCCCCTGCAGCCAAATGACATCATCACCACCCAGCCAATTGCAAACCAGCTCCTCAGCTTTATATGCACAAACCAAAACATAATAGTCATTAATAATACAACAGCATATAGAAATGAAACAAACCAGGAGCCACATTACCTGAGTCAGCGAGGGAAACATTGGCATTTATCATGTTTCAGAGACTGCCAGCAAGTTCTGGGCAGAAATATGAGCCCTGGTTCAGAGACCCATATAGCCAAAGGGCAAGTTTGAGGTGCTGAAATAGAACAATGCTGGCAATCCTGGTATGTAAAAACGGAAGCAATGTTCTTAAATAAAATATACACATAGCAATTTTCACTGTACATGTCCCAAACACTGGATAATCAAAAAGAAATTTAAAAAAGTACCAAATATTTACTGATAAGGATTTTCCAGCTTTCCTCTGATAAGGTACCATTACAGTAACTATAATGAATTGCATGGAGAGATTCAATGTCAATAATCCACAGTCTCAGTGCTGGAGAAGAAACAGGTCCATGTTTTTCTGAATTCACCTCTTTTCTACAACACTACTGGACTACCACAATATCTCTTCATGACATACTGTGAAATAAACACATTAATTAATTTAAGATAATGATTGTTTAAACTGATCAAATTTCAGTACTCAGTGTCCCAGCTGGGACGTGGGCAGGAGGCCCCTGGTCCAAAAGCTGCACAAGAAGTATCCACAGACCATGCCCAAGACTGAACCTTCATGGCCAATGCTGGTGGTTTAGCTGGGGAAACTCTCACTGCATCACAAGTAGACTCAAGCAGTCGGATTCAGCTTGGCATACGGTCAGGATTTCTGAGTCACTTTTGCAGAATTGGCTGGTTCTCTTGGATTGGAGCAGCTTCAGACCAAAGGGTAGACACACTCGTGGAGAAACCTGAGCACTAGCACATAACTCCCTGACCACTATCGTGTGCTATTTGGCCTGGCATAAGCAGATGTGGGTCCAGGACTTTTGTTGTTCTCAATGTTATTTGATGTGAATATCCCACAATATGTCCCTTGAAGGGTGTTTTTTTTAAAAAGACATAAAAAAAAAAAAAAAACAAAAAATACAGGCTCAAGATGTACACCACATCACATTGCTCACTGTGTGAGGGAGCGTTGGTGTTGGACCGGAGGGGTGTGCATGGCGTGCGGACACAGGAAGCTGCTGATGACCCCAAACTCCGAGGTCACGGACCCTGTGGAAGCAACGACGGGGGAGGGTGGCGGCGCAGAGGGCAAGGAGAAGCCCACCTGCAGCCTTTTGGTGGCACCAGATTCTGACGTCATGCTGTCAGTAACAAATGGGCCCAGCTGGAGCTGGTAAATTCCAGGACCAAGGATCTCAGGACCTGGAGGCTGAGGAAGAGTGCTTTCACAGGGGCCTGGTGGAGTGTGGAACTGGGCTAGTGGAGCAGGAGGGGACGTGATACAGCCAGCAGGGCCGGGAGAGTTTTCAGGCTGTCGAGATTCCTCCGGGGGGCCTACAACAGACAGCTGGTTAAACAGCGGCTCTCTGGATGCCCCAGCACAAGGACTCCCATGCAGATCCGAAACGCCTCCTCCCATCTCGGCACCTGCACAGAAGCCAATGGACATGGCATCAGCAAAGCTCAGCCCACAGCTCCGCCCAGCATCAGCAACCACATCCACAGCAAACCGCCTTTGCACAGAGACTTAGAAGGCATGAACTCAGGGCACTGACTCGGACAGAGCTCCCCAGTGTACAGTGAGAAGCCAGGCTGGAGGAGAGTGGGGTTAGTGTGCTGCAGGTATGTCCTCGGACACAGGCGTGACACGCGTGGAGTGGGTTAGTGAAGCCTGCGCCCCAGCGCTCGCCTCCTTGGGCCGTTACCTGTGAGGACACGGCCTGGACCGAGGGCTCTGTGTGCCGTGAGCTCAGGGTTTTAAGTGAAAGCGAGGCGTTCGCTTCCGACGAGGACGGCCCTGCAAGCGAGCCGCAAACCCCAGGCTCTCCTCTTCAGCGTCAAACCGTCAACGAGTACACATGGATAACAAAAAAGATAAAAACACACACACACACACACACACGCACATACAAATGGGGAAACACGGGTGAGAACAAGTGTGCAATGGTAAACACTGTCAGGTCAGGGGGCCTGAAAGTCAATGCAATCAGAAAGACAGAATGAAAGTAATGGAGAAATCACAGCATGTTACTGTGGTACAATGTAATCAAGATTCCCCCAGTGCTTGTTACACCAACTTCTCTACCAGGGTTTTAAACTGATATTTAACTTTACAGTGCCGTTAATGCAGAATACGCACAGAGTACCGGCAGAGTCAGAGTTATACGTCACCCAAGCTGACAGAAAATGAGATCTTTCTCACTCCTGACAAGTTTTGGTCTTTAAGTGGAAAGAAACTAATGGCTCTACGAGTAACAAGATGTCTGGGGGAAATCAGGTAACATTTGATATTATTATCTTTTGTTTTGAAATTATTGAAGTCAAACATTTCCATGGCAGACAAAGATGAATATGAGAACATCATAGAAATCTAAACAGTGGCATGTAGACTAATAGCAGACACACTAATGCTTGGGCACACGCGCACATTAAAACGTTCCATCAGCTGTCTATAGACTTGCAGCAGCACTATTCTAACAGAAGTAAAGACACTGATACCAGGCTGTATAACTAAAGTCAGACCGTACATTTAACGGCGGATGCTTGTCTTTAATTACCACTACACATACTTTCATGCTCTATGTCTATTCATGAGACACACAGCAATCAACAAGCTACAAATTAAACTGTTACTACTTAAGTTACTAAATAATAACTGTGGAATAATAAAAAGTAATACTTTTTTAACGAAAAGTCACTTCAGCTAAAAATCTGCCCTGTTGTTCTTGCTTTCTCTGTCGCTCGATAAACCATTACTTACACTTTTCTCAACAGACGTTTGGTCTAGCACTCATTTCCCTCAGCGTCCACGTAGCCAGTAACCTCTGAATAAAGACTCATTTCGGTCAGCTCATTTGCTTACTTAATGAGTTCCATAATTCAGCTAATTTAAATGTTCAGTCTCCCTATGCAGACAGATTTTCCAGGCTTGAGATTTGACAGGGTTTCAGTGACAGTGCATTTCTCAATGGTACATGTGATATGTATGGTGTGCCAAGTAACCCAATCTCTCTTCGCCTGTGTACACAATCAAAAACAGTCAATGCCATGCGCCACGGGATTGGTTAGTTGTGTAACCAGGAACACACAATGTATTTCACTTGTGAAATAAAGGGGGCGGGGGAGGAAATCTGAAAAACTGAATCGTTTTGACTTGCTCAGCTTCCTGAACCTTCAATAAGAACTGACTTGCGCCATGACAGACCTGCTCTAGAGCCATGCCATTCAGGCTCAGAAGACGTGTCTACTCACTTTCAACTTGTTTTGCAAAGTAAAAAAAAATCATAATCAAGACACTCTACAGTATTAACAGCTATAATATATGACATAAAGCCAACATTTGGTACCACATCTATACATACAAATCATGATGTATGGACAATGGCTGGAAGGAGCAAGTAATTTTTTTGGCTGCAACAAATTATATAAAACATCCCACCAGTGTTGTTCGTTAGATGCGCCAGAGTAATATTTATATTGTTACAAAACATTAAGCCTTGTCTAGCAGTTGACAATGAATGTTTGATGTCAGGATTATATTTTTAAGAACCTGAAGTCACTATGTACAGAGTTCCCACAGACTAGGGTGGGGACACACCTTGCTGTTCCAGGTCAAGGTCATCCATGGGGGGTAATGGGCCAAGCTGGGAGGAGGCTAGGGCTGCTGGGGGTGATCTCTGGGAGTGGCTGCTGTTCTCCCCCTCCCCTCCTTCTCCATCCTGCTCACCATCCTCCCTGAGCAACACAAACATTACAATCACCCATGCATCCCACCTCAAACTCCCTTTTTCCAAACACAGCTCAATCCTTCCAATAACTACAGAAACTGCATAAAAATACGTGGGCAACAGCTAATGCCATTATCATGTATAATGCCTGAGAATGTGCATACGGGTACCCTTTCTTATACCCAGCTTCAAATGCTATGCCTCCTAAAATAGGTTCCTTAATGAAAACTGCATACAGATCTATACAAAGGCTTAGGTACTACTGGTAAAATTGTAGGCTTTACTAAATTTCTAAGTGAAAGGTACCGGACACAATCTCTTCATGGTAAAACCAAACATGAAATCTTTCTGTACGTTTCATTTCAGTTTTACTATACAGATGCCAAATTCACCTGAATTAAAAAAATAAATAAATAAATAATGGTTGAAGCACCATTTCACGTATCAGAAGAATACAAAATGGATTATAAGCAGAACTTTTAAGACATAAGTGTATGGAGGACCCAGACGCCAGCAAAATTTTTCATAATCCAGTCAGATATGTAAAGCAGAATATTGGTTTGCTCAGTGCAATGTTGCTTATGCAAAAATTAGTTGAACCGAAAAACATAGCCTATGACCTTGGCACAAGTTCTACAGATAAACTTCGCTAAGTAATAACTGAATAAGTCAGGCATATTTTGGAGTATTATACTGTGGACAAAAAAAGCAGCGCGGTTCCAAGCGCAAAACAAGTTTAAGAGACATAGGTGAAGGATTTCAGGAACAGTACGCTTTGCAAACTGTTAAGGATGGAGGGCGGATCTACTGCTCTAATTTTTTGGGGTTATTTCACAACCACAGAGAAGACATGTTGTGAAGATGAAAAGAATGAAAAACAAAATTCCAACCAATTCTGGAAGCCAATCTCCCAGAGTGTATGAAAAGGTTGAAGGAGATAAAAGACTGGAAATTTTAGGAAGGCAATGATCCAAAGTAAACTTTCTTAACCAATTATGAAGTAGTTATAGGAACAAAAGATCACGCCTTTTGAGTGACCTTCACAATTCCCAAAATACCACATTACTGAAAACCTGTGGGGAGATCTTAAAAAGGCAGAGCATGCAAACAGAGCCAAGAGTTCTGAGTTAGAAACATTCTGTAAGGAATGATGGGGGGGGGGGGGTTACAAAAGGAAGAACAGAAATGCTCAGTTATTTACAGGTAGTGTTTGGAAGCTGTGATTTCCGCCAACAGGATTTACTGAGTGTTAACGGCAAGGTGTCCGAAATTTTAAAATGACAGAGGAACAGATTAATACCTGCAGTATACAATAGCCTATTTTTAAAAATTTGCATTGCTTACAGACATTGCAATAACAGTGTGATGTCACTCACATCGTCTCTGACTGCAGACTGTATTTCTTGCGACCCAACTTTGTGGTTTGCTGTGTGAAGTAGTCGTGACGTTCCGACTTCTTCCATATGTAGTAGTATTCCACGCATTCCCCAACAGAGCGTGTGCGCACCTAACACACAGGGAGAGCCCATTTAATTATGAGAAGATATTACATAGAAACACATGGACGAAGCAGAAGTATTACAGAACCATTTGTGTGACCGCTATGTTAATGTGTGAATTTGGAACATCTGCAGTAAAAAAAGATGTTAAATTTACATTCCAGCTCAGCTTCAATCAGCTTTAAAATATTTAACATGCAACTTCAAATGGCTCAGTTTGCAAACACACATGGGCTTACAAAATATATTTGCTGAACTGTACACTATTAAATCTGCAGAAAGTGCTGTTGAGCCACTATAAGCAGTTCTGTGATTATTTAATTTGTTGTTAGCGAAATTATTTAAAAATTTTGGCAGGATCAAAAATGACAAAGAGCAAACTGGGACATTTAAAAAGTCATGTCATATTACCAGGAGCACACATTAAAGGTGGAGTTCAGCTGGTGGCAATTACACAAATGCCTGTATTGTAAGAGCTGTTATACAAAACCCTATAAAGGCTTTGCTAAGTAGACTGCTTCAGTATCCTACTCTTAAAAAATAAAATCTTACAAGCTGTACACAATTATCTAAGAACACAATGTTCTATTATGTACCTGACATACTTACATACAATTCATAAGTACAGTGAATTATGCCATTCGGCTTATTTTTATACAACGTTTTTCACAAGAGTTGCACCAAGGCATTTCACAGGTGTGTATTGTACACCGGTCACCAGTGAAATGACATAGATTATCTCCAAATAAAGACCCACTGTATCTACACAATTTTCTTAACATCTTGGCTACACCCAACTGTTCATGTATAGTCCACATACAGCTTACAAAGCGTTTACAAAGTTTTAACTGTGGAATGGTACTGATCAGGAGTGGGATACAAAATAATTTTAAAGACATTAGATATACTACGGAAAACCCTGAAGGACATCATCAACAAGTGCTGAAAATGGGGACGTCACAGTGACGTTACCAAGAACAGGATGTCCGTCTGAAATCAACCAAGGAACATGACAAACCAGGAAGACTACCAAGAGGCTACAGCTACACTGAAGGGGCGGCAGGAATGTCTGGCAAGAACCAGACGCTCCCTACATGCGACAGCCATTTCCCAAATTCTTTACATGTCTGGGCTGTGGGGTAGGGTAGGAAAACAGAAGCATAAAACATAAAAAAAAAAAAACAACCAATCCTGCCTACATTTTGAAAAAACATGCATCCAATCACCTAAAACCATGCCGAAAAACATTATGCAGTCTGATGAGACCAAGGCAGAATATTTTGGCCGTAGTTCAATACAATGTTTATCTCCCTAAAACACCATAGCCACAATGAAGCATGGTGGTAGCAGCACCATGCTATGGGGCTGCCTCTCCAGCTGGGTCTGGAGCTCTACTGAACATAGCCGACTCATGGATAGGTCCAAATGCCAGTCTGTTTTGGCACAAAACAGTCAGAGCCCAGACCAAAATCCTGTTCAACACCTGTGGAATGACTTGAGGACTGTGCACAGCAGATCCTGCTGCAATTTGATGGATCTGGAGCTTTTTTGCAAAGAAGAGTGGATTAAAATTCAACAGAAAAAGATGTGCCAAGTTGGCAGACTCTTACAAAAAGAATGAGTGCTGCATTACAAGCAAAAGGTGTTTTAACAAAGTTGTATTTTTAAAATATTTTCATTTGTTTTTCACTTTTGTTAGTTGTAATGTCACAATAAAGGTTGGGAAATGATCTGATATGACCAATCTTGGATTAATCTTTTACATTGCAATTTAAACAGCCATGCAGACTTTTTAGATCTACTGTAGTTAAATTATAAAAGGCATATTGTAATACACGTGATTACATATCGTAATTGTCACACAAACATCAAGTACAGTGGATGTCTCAATAATACTGGTAATTTGTTCAAAAGCCGGCGACTTTATGATAAAATGACTGTGAATTTTTTTTTTTTTTAAATAAGTTTTTCAGATGTCATAATTTCAGCAATACAGTACAGGTATATTGTATATTTTTAACATGTTAAATTGTAGTAAAGCTTGAAAAAATGCTTCCAGCTTTAATGCTAATTTACCAATAAATGAATTGTTTCCTGATCTGCCATAAAATAACTACAGAAAACTGATTTATAATACATACCTCTAATTGGATACGACAAGTATGTTGTGACCGATGGCAACTAAATGTAGAGTGAGCAATGAATAACTGGAAGGTTTTTAATTCATGCATATGAACATTTAGCATGACATCAGTCTTAAGCTGTGATACCAGTTACTCCCCTGGTGTCCTAGCTGCTAAGTAACATAAACTGGTCACAACCAAGTGCTTTCTAAAACTTGTTTCGGTATAAAAAACCTTGAAAATGTGCGACAGACACCACGGTAACAATGTAACAATAACACCGTCAGTTTGAATTACAGCAACATTATGACATTTGTGAGACTTTATAACACCTGCAATTTCTTCAGAAAAACATGATGTTTTGTTGTCGTTCAGGTCCAACTGTATCCCTTCGCAGACTTGAAGCTGAGATTCCCATATTTTATTGACACTTCATTTACATATTTACTATAGGTATATAAAAGCATACAGAGCTGTGGATCATTTGCCTGACATTTCCTTCTCTACAATTTGCTACATCCAGCTATCTCCTCTTCTCCTTTAAATATCATTACATATGGAAACATACAGGTTGACAGAAATTGCTTTAAGACCCTCACATTTATCTCTAGTCAATGTAAACAATACTCTTAAAGTCATCATTAATGACTCATACAATACAAGTTCCACAATACAATCAGCTTTTCTGGTGAAAGGTGTAGCACACCATCTTCAAGAGTCCCTGACCCATTTTACAGCTGGTTAACAAAACCAATTGCCTGAATTATATACACAGTGTTTGCCCCAGAAAACTTTTCAGGCAAGGTGGCAAGAGAATGTTAAGGTGTTTTGCGTGCTAAAACGTTTGGTTTTTTATTTCTTATGCAGCACGAGGTCAAGTAAAACAAGGACAGTATTATTAAGATGTATTTAATGCACACAACTAACAAAGTTTCCTATTACTTCACAATTGAAGTTAGAGCAAACAATCTTTACATAAAAAACATAAAAAGATAAAATCCATATAATGAAATAGCAAATATCAAAATATCAAATAACAAAAGTTTAATAAACTGCAATTTGAACTGCTCAGCATTTTGAAACTCTGGGTCCCATCCAAATATGCAGTTTGCTTCTACGCACTGGTTCACCTGCAGCTTGTGTGTGACCCACAGCGTCACAGATGCTTATGCTCACACCGCTGTTAGGAGGTGCCATGCTCACTGTGGCGTTAATAGCAGCCAAATAACTTGCATTTTACACGTGATAGTTGCATTATGGTAAATCTTATCACGTTTACTCAAATTTCATTACAACAGATTCATTCTGTGATGGTTAGTGATCTATTATACGGTTACTGATTACGGACACATCGTAACACTGGTGTATAATGTATTGGAAGTGCAAACGACAGAAACACAGTGACACTGCGGTTTCACGAGAAAATATTAAATATCACAAACTTACTGTAACTTGCCGAAGCCTGGATGAAGAATCAGTGACACTATGGTGTTATAACAAGAAACTTGCATTTTAGCATATTTTTCGTATTTTAAAGAGATGCTAAAGTATTGTGTTTTAACGCAAAAATTTTTGCATTATAACACAAAGTCGACACTTTTGCGTTTTAACGTTTTGCGTTATAGCACAAAAGCAGCACTTTGTGTTTTAACGTGAAACTTTCTTGTTATTTCACAAAACCAGTGTATCTTGTTAAAACAACTGGCCAGTTGTGTTGGCATGGCGGGGGTCTGGTTGGCATGTCGCCCAACATGTCTGTACCATTATAGGGGAAACACTGTATACACATTCACATGCAGCACTGTTTAAAGTTATGGGGGAATATTACTGTCCATAGCAAGCTCTATGTATGCTACAGTTCACTGCAGCTGCAAGGATGCAAGTTTTTGGCCCTCTCGAAGTTGTAGCGACTGAAACTTATACATCTGTATAAATCTCAGCATCACATCCAAGCCAGATCATTGGAAACAATCAGTATTAGCCGTCATGTTAAAAACGGGTGGTTCTACTGGCAGAGTGGTAGGCAGAGTACAACAGAACATTTTGTACGGTGGGGCAACAACACTGACAAAACAAATGACTGCAGAATCCATAAACTAAAAAAGGAAATCTGGCTTTGTCCTGAGAGTCAGCCCTAACACTGTCAGACCTTGCTAAGGACTGAGGTCAGCCCTAACACTGTCAGACCTTGCTAAGGACTGAAAGTCAGCCTAACACTGTCAGACCTTGCAGCAAATTAAAACTAATGGCCATCATGAACAACCGCTTAACCTTTCCAGAGCTGTCTGGCCAAGCAGATGAACACCTTGAGCAGTAGACCTAGACCACTGTACTGTTCTACACGCTGCTAACACAGCTCATTCCTACCAATGACCTTGGGGCTCCATAACAACTCATTCAACAGCTGTAGCAGCTGGGACCCATGTTCACTTCATAATTTAGCAAGTTTATGCATATTTAGCGAGAGGGTTGAGCATCCCTTGTATTTTCAAATTTTGGTCATTTTGACAATCATGGTACCCTGTATATATCTGTGTTGAACAGCCTTTGCCTGCATTAAATTTTTTTTTCTGGGGGAAAATTACATCCGTCTATCTGTCCATCAACCTGCTTTTGAACATCCTGAATGTGCAGCAATGTGACAAATCAAATTCCATAGACATCAAGTGGCATGTCAGTTGCCTGTACTGCAAAATGTCATTCATGTAATCCATTACCAGTCTATACTGTTTCACTATTGCATTTCACCAGTTTAACTATTGGCTATTTTCTTCCCCAGCACTTGTTTCTGCTTTAATATATTGTCATGTACGGTACATGGATTCTTTCAGTTTTATAACTTGGCACAAATACCTTGTACAAAATCTTGTTTGCTTTTCACTTCCACGAGTTCCTATTAAGCATCCCATAATGCTTAAGATATTCATGTGTTCTTTCCGAAAACTGTTTGGGTATAAAGCGCACAATGGTACATGTGCGCCTTGGTACATGAAAGTTCGTGTTTAATTATAGTTGTGCTTATTTAAATGGAAGCACATTTGAAGACTACGTCACAGGTGTATTACTGACTGCTGCATTCTCTGTTCCCCCACTGGCTGATTCAGTGCCATCTTTGCTGTCCTCACACACAAATCCACAATCTGGATTTTAACCCACCATTTGATTTCATTGTAGGCAGACAAACAAACACACAGTACTCACTACATACTTTCCCACTGGTATAAAAAAAATTGTACTCTCTAATGGAAAATAATTCGTACTTCAATAACATAAATAATTTTTTCATAAAAATTTTGTTTCGCTATTGTTTTTAATGCTTCGTGAAGTCTGACATGTTGGACAAGAAAATCACTTTTTGTATGTTTGTATAGTTTTTGTAAGATTTATAAAAACTATATATTGACACATATACAGGCTAGCTGCATTTAATGTTTCCTAACACATGCATAAAGATTTTGATATTGAAAATATTACCATTATAATGAGCACCTTAGACTTACACAAGAACCATTTAAAATTAAGGGAAACAAATTAGTTTCATTATGTAATGCTATATAAATCAATGTGATTTATGTTTAGCCTTTTAACAACCTGCTAAAAATGTTTCACAACGGAATTTATAGTATGCTTAGTTTTATCTATGAAACAGTTAAAATGACAGAGTATTCCTTGGTTGGTAATGAAGGGATAAACCAAAATCTGATAACTCCTACACATTTAAATTTACAGTAAGACCATTAAAAGGACATTTCTGATTTAACCACACTATCAGTATTTAAATATATGCTTACAAAAGGTACAGTAGCAATATGATTTAAATAGACGTCACTGCTGCAGTGTAAAGTGGCTTACAGTATTCCCAAGGGAGGGGAATAAATTGGCTCTGGTTTAAAATGCAAAAAAAGCAGTCTCTGGCATAAAGTTTTGAAATTCCATTCTTAATATCAATGTGTTCCTAAAATTTGAAAAATGACATGGATAAGCAAAAATCACAAATTAGAACTGCCACATTTTGCTGCATGGACAGTGTTATCTGGCCCTACAACATGAACATCTTCAGGTGTGAGAAAGCTATCCACATGGCCTATCAGAGCTCACCTTGTTCGCCTGGATAAGGTGAAAATTTTTGCCATGGACCCGATAACCATGTTCAAAATTACGACACTCCTCCTCGCTCCAGGCGCACAGTTCCTCTACAAATCAGAAAAAAAAACATGCATGTCAAGCAGCCCAGGGTGTGACTGACCCATGTCAATAAGGAATAGTAAAGCCTCTTGTGTTCCAGTCCCTTCCTCTAATGTCTTCAGTCAACTCAGCAGAAAAACTGATGTCTGCTCCGTCAAAGAGTGCCAATCAGTATACAGAATCGTGTGCACTCTATAAGCTTTTTTGGAGCAACCACAGTCAACATTAAACGGACTTCGGGTGATACATTTGAAAACAAACATACTGAATTTAGCTGATTTAACAAAAAGTGTCAGCTATAGTAGAAAATACAAAATGAGACTCAAGGTCTTAGACATTATGAGCAAGTGAACAAAAAATAAAAACTAATTTTGTACATTTCAGTGGGCCATAAACAAGCAGAAGTGAAAGCACAGAAATGGACACTTCAATTCTTTTCCAGCTGTTACCGGACACTCACACAAATTACACCGCAGTAAAAGCAATGTGTGTGCCGGCAGGAGGACGAAAGGTTTAATCTGACTTACCACTGAACACTTTGACGTTAAAGTGCAGTCGTCTAAGTGCCTCCTCTGCATTGAAGTTGCATTTCACCAGCTCATAAAGAGCCTGCAAAAAGAAGCACGTCCTCCATTAATAACAGCCAGCCGCAGGCTGTAAAATACTAACTCCTCATACAACACTTCATCTGCAATACAAGGAGGTGAGAACCTGCTCATTGTCCTTGATAATATCCCCAGATGCAGTGGTCTCTGTAGCCCCCTCATGGCCCCCTTGTCTCTGGGCCTGTAGCAGGAAGTCCTCTACAGCTTCTACTGAGAGCATCTCTGGGGTCCACAGAAGTTGGTCCTCATTCTCATACGC
This sequence comes from Chitala chitala, assembly GCA_025773905.1. Lineage (NCBI taxonomy): Eukaryota > Metazoa > Chordata > Actinopteri > Osteoglossiformes > Notopteridae > Chitala > Chitala chitala. The sequence continues at coordinate 2,519,866 of JABJVR010000029.1, forward strand.
TGGGAAAAAAGCAAGGAAACAAGGCAAGGTTGGAGCCCGGATGCATGGAGAACAGGCAACAGTTCAAAAAAGAGGGATGGCCACCGCAACTCTTATGAGCAAAAAGAAAAAGATGCAGCTAGTACTAATGATACATTAAACCAAACAACAGGCACATTAAAGAATAAAAAGGGCAATGTGAAAGGAAACGACAGGGTTACCTCTCTCCTGGTACAAATGACTGCTAAGCGGGGGGATGACAGCCTGGTACTGTGGCCCCACCATAATCTCCTTCAAATCAGAGGCAGAGAATCAACTGAGGCCTCCACCAATACAGGTCATGATCACAGCTATGTCCTAAACAGCCATGGATACAGCTTGCCCTTTCCCCCTACCAACACTGTCCCTCACCTTGCGGCCGTCGCTGGACAGAACAGAGGCATCGTCAGAGTCCACATCTGAGGAGCTGCCTGAGGAACCCTTGTCTTTATCTGTGAGCGAGTGGGCTGATTAACGACAGAATGAGAGAAAATGGCAGGTCTGCAATATCAGTATGTCACAATGGACACTCAAATGAGGGACTGCATGAAAAAACATGCTATGATAGAGACAAGCTAGAAGGACTTGTAACAATGCAAAAAAGTCATAAATGGACATATAAAGTCAATTCACAGGCATATTACCATAGAAATTAAAAATACACACATACACATTGGTTTCACGATAGGTTAGCTTGCCAGAACTATATACAGTAATACCAAATATAACATTTGGTCTGCATATCGAGTCGGGTACAATAAGCATTGTCAAGGAGGTAGTAATCTCTCACAGGGGTGCGTGCAAAACACGTGACAGTCCCTACCTCGCAGGTGTCGCCGGAAGAGGTCTGAGGCATGAGAGGTGACAGAGGGAGTGAGATCATCAGCAGATGACTGAGTCTCCTCTTCTTCCTCTCCTGAAAGCAGATCCTTTGCTATCTGATCCTGAAGAGCATAAATCACTATAAACTAAGGTGCCTAATCTCCTACCATCACAGGTTTCTTAAATTCTTATTTAGTTTATTTTTTCTCAAACACACAGATGAGTTCAAAAATCCAATGATGAACATCCCAAATTAGATTCAGAGTTTTGGTAATTTTCAATGAGGTGAATCAAATAGACTTTGGATAGCCAAGGTTACTGCTCAACAAACTTCAGAAAACTTTTGAATGTTTAGACTGATCTGTGTTAAATGCTTGTTTCCCCCTTCGAAAACTGCCATGCCATTTCAATATGAGAACAGCTGAGCCTGTCACCTGCCCACACCTTCACTGATGACTTGACGTACGAATGCTGCTCTGGACTGCCCTGTCAGGTGGATGGCTAACTTTACGCACTCCAGTTCTCATTAAGCACAGGACTGACTCATCATACACAGCTGAGACACAAAAAAACCAATATAGTTTATTCAGCCATGGTGCTCACACATCTGTGCACCGTGTCCATCCGAAGAGGCAGACATATGCAGTCAAAGCACAGCAAACATAACACATGCATTTATGTGAAGTTTCAACAACTAGGAGAGAAAAACAGTAATTACCATAGATGACTTTATCAACATCTCTCATGATTTCAGGCAAAGAAATCTACTGTATAACATTGGCTTAATAATGCATTCTACCATTTCATCATCTTATTGTAAGTTCTGCATTGCCAGCTGATGCTTGTAAAGAAGTAACACTCGCTAGTTAGTTAGACTGTGGGTCTTACAGAAAGCAACCAAGTATGATACTAGAAAGTCTCACACAAGAATACCTCAATATTATTTCAAATGATTTACTGAATGGGAACGAAAATCTAAGAGGAAATATTATGCAGCAAAGGAAGGCAGGGCTTCTAACAGTGACCTACCAAATGATCACAAAAACTCAGGTGCTAAAAAGGTCCAAATAAAACCTAGAGAACACAACCATAAATTTTGCCACCATCTGTTTTTTTCACCCATCGGACACCAATGTTTGAACAGACACACTGAGAACCAATTTAATTATACCAACTGCAAGAGAATGATGCATGTGCCATAAAAGCAGAAGCTAACATTACATCATAGCAAAGTCACATTTTAAATGCGTTTGTGGAAACACATTTAGGAGAAACTTTGTTACAAGGGAATACACATGGCTCACATACACATACAGATTTGAAGATGGTATAATATACATGCAAGCCAGTAATACAATCAGAAGTTGCAGAAATTAAGTAATGACCTGAGGACACTTTTATGATGACTTCAATAATCAAGGTTCAATAATCACCAACTATTCTATTTGAGTCTAGACAGGTTCAATAATCAACTGTCTGAAGTTAACATGATCCCATGGCTACTCAAAACTACAATAAGTAGTAGGCCTTGGACAATACACTGTTACAAACCTGCACACATACACCCTCTCCTAACAGGAGGTCACCGAGGGCAACATCAACACGTCGCCAGTTCAGCTGAGCATCATGGGAGGAAATCATAAAGACAGACAGGCTGAAAACAAGAGTGCTGATGAGCTGACGGTGGCGGCAGGCACCTTGTCTAGTGTCATGTCGGGGAGACTGGCGGACAGCTCGATGGGCTCCCTGTCGTGCTCCAACACGGGCTCTGGTACCTCGTACCCATACAGCGATAGAAGCTCCTCCAGGGGCATTTCGCTGCCCTGGGCACAACAGCAACTGTGTCACACACACAAGCTTTGCCACAAATTACACTGAACCATGGAGACAAAGCATAATGTCCTTCAGAGATCACTGTTCTTACACCTACAAAATCAACACAGAGTAATACATCAGTTAGCGTTGACTTCTATATGCCACTGTTTCACTGCAGCTTACTATTAGCCCTTTAAACGAGTTTCATAATGTACTTTTTCTTATTTATAAATTTTACATTTGTTACCCACAAAATACTGTTTTCTGTGTATAGCTAGCATTATTGAAGTTTTAACTACTAATGTAGGTTGTAATCAATTGTATATGTGCTCTTTTACAACACACAATATATCCATTTATGCAATATTGTACATTGTATTAGTCATCTTATATCCCTGTTTCTTATAGCACCGCTTTTGAAGAAATTGCTCTATGGCCCCAAGATATTACTGTGCATATTTATGTTTTTGTATTTTGTACATTAAATGTACTACAAACCCACACGCCCACCAAATTATGTGTTGACCATACATGACACGCAAATTCACCAACACACCAAAAGCAGCCTTTGGGGTCTTCATTGATTTCAATACGCTTGTTCCAGTTTGGATACTCATACCTGTTTAGCCTCTAGTCTCTTCTCCAGTTCTTCTAGGGACTTGGCCCCTTCAAGAGAGTCGTCACCTCGTGGTTGGTAGTCATGGCTGAGGACCTCCACTAAACTGAACGTGTGTTTTCCAGAGCCCATTGAAAAAGCTTGAATGGAGAGGAAAGCAATGAAAGAAGATAATTGTGGATCTATATGTTGCTGATCCCCTCTTATCTCCTTATTGACTACATGTTTATCTTTTGACTAGAAGACAAAACTCATGTTAAGAAGGGAGGGGAAAAAAATTCTAGCTATAACAATGAAAATTTGGTTTGTAATAACTGACGCAAGTACATGGTTATGTTAATCCAATTCATTTTATGACTATTATCATAGCTAAGCCCATTAGGTTCTTAACAGCTACACACACATACACACATCTAAACCTTTAGAGGCAGTCAGGACCTACCTAAATGCTGAATGAAAGTCTTGTCCCACAATCAGATTTTACAGAGAGCCTCTAATAACAGAACATAACCAGTCTGACCACTGACAAGTTTACAGCACAACGTAAACTTTGAGAGCAGGCCTTCAATATTCACTCTCATAAATACTTTATTTTGGTACATTACAACACCATAAGACAATATGTATTCATTTGATATAATACTTGGAAAAATTCAACAGCAAAAAATAGGCCATATGTCAAAGCAGCTATGTAATGCAGTCTTTAATGCAAGAAAAGGTGTTGAAATGGTATTTAACAGGAAGCATCAAACATTACACACACGCAGAAGTTTTAAGCAGAAATGGCTGTATATTATAAATTTCTTATCACCATCTATTCTATTTGAGTCTAGAGCAATAAACATAAAATAGATGACTAAAAAACATGTATATATCAAATGCCACAGCATTGTGTGTAAATATGTGTACATTTTAACAGTGGGGGGGGGGAATAAAATAAATAAATAAATCCACAGTGGTTGTGGCAAGCATTACATAAAACTTCAAACATCTTCACACCTGGGTGTCAAAGGCATTGCTTCAGTGTTTACACTTAGATGCAAACAAAAGCCACATAAGGATTAACTACAGGCATAAACCACTTTGTCAAGTAACATGTTCAAAGCCTGTTATTAGTTTTTTTTTTTTTTACTCCCTTAAAAGTAAAATGAAAAGCAACATATAACAGTACCAGTACATCTAAGCAAGAAGCAAACCAGTTATAGGATTAACACCTTTTGGCCTTGAAAGGTTCTGTTTGGTGTAACTTAAGAACAGAGTGATTATTTTAAATGTAATAAATTACTGAAGTACTCTAGAATCCAGGGAACCCAACGTCCAAAGGTTACAACATTTAGGCAAACTTTCTAATATTTTAAAATATACACACTTCATAGGAATTTAAATTTAAACATTTTCTCATGACATCAGTAAATTTAAAGTAAATTTTTGCCACGTCTTAACTATACTTTGTTACTGTAACACAGCTAGAGTTACATGTACTGACTGGCTCAAAATCCCGTTCTTGATAAAAACCACGGAAACTTAGTCTGAAAGTCAACTGAGTGTTAGCTTGGCAAATGTGGGAACACTTCAATTAAGAGTAGGTTTTATATACATAAAAAAACATAGCAAACTGCCAATCTAACCAGACATCTACAAAACTTGTAGACTTTTCCCCAACGCGTAGTATTAACTAAGTCGCTTTCCCAAAAGAGCCGGTGCTGAACGCTTTAGATCATTATCATAAAGGAACCGGTTCTGCATGACGACACTCCAGCCTAAACGTCACCTACAGCGAAACGCCGAACGCGCCTTGGCTGCTGTCGGACGCCGACTGAACAACTTTACTGTTAATGTGTCCAATACGCGTCCTTATGCGCGCGCGCCTGGGACACTATTGAGCACCGCCGTCAAGCCGGTCTCCCATTGTTTTCTATAGCGCACTATCTGGCAGCCCGTGGATGGTTCTTTAACTCGAAAAAAATGCAAAGACACCAGAGACGGGAGAATATATGAGGGCGAATAGCCCATCTTTCACTCCCTCCGATTTAAAGCCATAACTTTACACGCCCCTCCGGAGACGACTGATATGATGGACAAAAATGTAATCGACGCTTTAGTATGGCTCAAGTTCTTAAACGCGGCGCTGTTTTTAAAACAATTCAGCTGTATTATCCTCCCAACCTTTTGGTTTACTTACCTCCGCCATTCCGTTTCTGCGCAGGCTTATTCAATGCCCGGATGTTGTAGAGGTCTACTCTGCGAGCCGCCTGGTTTATTGGTGCAACATTACATGCAATAATGATGCTGAAAGTAACACGAATAGTTTTAAAAGCACGTCATGGATTTAGAGCGATATTAAATTTGTAGTAATTGTAATCGAAAATCATATCAGTGGTAACTGTATGGAGAAAATAATTATATTTTTATTAAAATACAAGTAGCTCACTGTTACAAGTATGACATACATTAATATACTACGCTTAGGGAATTTATGTTTCAGCTTCGATATTTGCTAAATTGTTATTATTTATATACATATTTAAGTTAAATTAATAAATAAAAATGGGTTTTATCCTTAGTTTTCATTTTAAAAAGACGGAACCTAAAGTAACAAGAAACTTACGTTAACTGTAAAATTTATCTTGTTAACATCAGCCGTAGCTACTTTGAGAATCCTCTGCTGCTTTATTTTCAGTTGTGCAGTTTATTTCTTATCAAGTTTATTTTTTATCAAGTGACTTGATGATCAACCCTTAGTACTTAAAAACAAATCTCGATCTATCAGAGCAGGATCCAGAAATGGTAAAAATATTAAAATGTCACTGTTCCACATTTCAATTATTTCAATTCATGGTGATGGACCCCGTTGTTAAACATTTTAACGTCTTTTTCTTGTCTGAGTCTGCTTTCACTGTAATGCTTTTTCAGACAACAACTGTTGTCGCACATTTCCAGGGATGTACATCTATCTGGATCTATCTGAATCTGTGTGTGTGTGTGTGTGTGTGCCATACCACTAAAGGTGAATAGATCAGTAAAACTGAACAGCAGAACATGGGAGGAGGGTGTCAACAGCCTTTCCCAGTCCTGTTCTACAAATTTCTCATTGTATTGTTTTACATTTCCAAACGTTTACAGAACAGTTGTTTCTTGTAACAAATTTCCAATAAAATACCCAACTTGTAGATTTGTGTATCTAGTGTACTTGTGATTTGATGATGCATCTGGGTTTGTTTAAAAATTGTAATTAATTTATAATGTGATTCTGTCCTAAGCTACCCTTTACAGGGTCCAAGCTCCCCTGCAACCCTGTGTAGAATAAGTGGTATGGAAAACAGATGGATTGATGGATGGATGGATGGATGTATTATGTTGAGAATTCAAACAGTTTCAATTCCATTTCAGTTCAGTTAATTTTTGTATTGTGCCCTTCACAACAAGGGTGGTAGCTTCAGTTTCAACATTGATATGGATCAAATCATCCCCTACCTATCTTAACACGAAAAAGTTTGGAAATCAGTAAAAATATTTGTAGGGACAATTCAGTCCTCCCACAATATTAGTACAGACATGTCCCTTACCTTCCATACTCAAATCTATTCACAATAAAGTCACCTCAGGTCACAAGAGAGACGTGTGGCAAAATGGTGTGTCGGTCATAATGGAAGGACTAAAACAATACTTTGCAGAAAAGAAGGGCAGAGGACAACAGAAGATCCTTAGTAGGGAGAAAAAAACTAGACTCAGGTGGACTGGCCGCCATATTTCTTTTACAAGAAATAGTAAAAGTGTCCAATAAAAAAGAGAAATAATTATGTGATTCTTATTATATAGTGTTAAGCTTCCAGTAATGTCCTTCTGTTTGTCATTATTCCATGCAGATCTCTGTAAACCAGCATGTACTTCGGAGCGATAATGCTATCCACTGTTTCACTCTTGGATAATAATAATAATACAAGTCTGAAACAACCAATATTTGTTGATTGTAGTTTTTTGTAATTTCTTAAACAGGAAATAATTTATCCAAACAGAAAGTTGATATTACAGAGGTTAATGAAAAGCAGAACCAGTTATGAATACATTCAATTGCAAATAGTTGCTAGACATTAATGATCCATATTGCTTAGAAGCCAAAACAAAATAAGTTTGAAAGGGTTTACAACCAAGTTATGGTTTCTATAGGTTTACTTTCCAGTTTCAGTACTTGGAATGACAGCTCAGGGAGTAGGAGATAGGTGTCCACCATAAATTACCCTGAACATAAAACTATATTTATCTTACTAAACTAGTAATATCACTTCAACATATACCCTTTAAATATCAAAAATCGCTTTGAATGTTATTCATATTGCACAAAAATATATTTAGTAATCAGTCAATACTGCTTATTCCGGGTGAGGGTCACAGGGAAGCCTGGAGCCCATCCAAGAACACATAGGGCACAGGGCAGGGGACACCCAGGGCGGGGGACACCCAGGGCGGGGCACCAGCCCACCCCAGGGCACACACACAACGGGCAATTAAGAGACACCAATCAGCCTAACCTGCCTGTCTTTGGACTGTGGGAGGAAACTGGAGAACCCAGGGAAAGCCCACCAAGCACAGGGAGAACATGCAAACTCCACACACACACACACACACACACACACACACACACACAATCAAACCCCAGGCCTGGAGGTGTGAGGCAGCAGTACTCGCCACCATTCTGGTAATCAGTATCAGGTAAAATATTAGTTAATAGTAACATAAAATTTCAATTCAATTTATTTTTTTTATATAGCGCCTTTCACAACAGCGTGCCTCAAAGTGCTTTACACAGAAAAGTGTAAAAAAAATCCTATATTGCAGAAAATTTTTTTTGGTGTATTATCTCATGCTAGCAACAGAAAAAATTTACTTTATGATTATATTTCATACCAAAATAATTTGTAATTTAGTTTTTCATCAATATTTGTGTTGTTCAAATTAACCTCATATTTAGACTAAATCAGAAAGTGGTATTTCTTGTGTTCAATAATTTTATTAAAAACAATAGTAGGTGGTGGCACGGTGGTGTGGTGGTTAGCACTCACACCTCCAGGCCTGGGGTTTGATTCCAGCCTTGCGTCTGTGTGCATGGTGTTTGCATGTTCTTTCTATGCTTGGTGGGTTTTCTCCGGGTTCTCTGGTTTCCTCCCACAGTCCAAAGACATGCAGGTTAGGTTGATTGGTGTGTCCAAATTGCCCTGTGGTGGGTTGGTGTCCTGTGCTCTGGGATGGCCTCTGGGCTTCCCCATGACCCTCACCAGGAATAAGTGTTTCAGATGATGGATGGATAGTGTTGTTTATCTTTTGTTTCAGTATGTGTAAAAGGAGACTTCATAAATTAACAGTCCTTCTTTCTGTTCTTTTTCAGACTGGCTGACTGAACAAAGGACAGAACTTTTCGTTATTATTTTAATTTTTAAATGTACTTTTTGAGTTCATGGTGGGGGGGTTGGGTAGTTATTGGAGCCTAACCTATGCAACACAGGCCACGAGGCAGGTTCAAAGTAGGGGATATGACCAACCCAAAAATAATTGTGAGACTTCAAAAACAGGGCATATGTATGTGTTTATCAGAATAATATAGGCCAGAGGAACACAAGCATTAAACAAAAGTAGCTGCCAAGTAAGAAGGAAAGAGAAACAAAAACTGAACCACAAACACCAAAGACACAGAGGAAGAAACGAACATGCACAGCAAAAAAGGCAGGCAAAACAAGCAAATGAAAGTTCTGAATAAAAACCAGTAGAACTTGGTGAGGGAGTTTCGCAAGGACATGAAAACATGAAATGAAAAAGAGGACAACCAGGCTGCTGCTCAGAACAGTGTTGTAATGAACTGCTCAGGGACAATAAAGGATTCAAGCCGAGGCCTCTCAGATTTATTGTCTGCACATTGCATGGTAAAGCCAAAAATGTAATCTGTAATTTTTGATCGATAAGTCGGGGCAAAGGTCCATGAATCCATTAAGTGAATCTAAAATGAGAACACCAGGGTTAGTACACAAAGGATAAGGCAGGGCACAGGCACAAGGCTGCATTATGAGCCAAGTCAGTGAAACCAGTGCCCTGGTCCCTTGGACTGCCATGGCCTTGGACAGTCTCAGACAGCATGAACTGAGACTGTCAATAGAAACTGAACACCAGGGCCAGGGCCCTCGACATGTACAGAGCAAGCTGATCACCAGGGTTCTCAACACTTACAGAACAAGCTGAATACAAAGGCCTTCAACATTTACAGAGGCAACCAAAAACCAGGATCTTTTTGTAACTAAATTTCACATATTGTCCTGGACACACTTGCTTCTTATATATATATATCCATTGTCTACACTGCTTGTCCAGTGCAGGGTTGTGGAAAAACTGGAGCCCATCACAGGAAGCACAGGGCAGGGGACACCCTGGGCAGGGTGCCAACCCACCACAGGGCATATATATATATATATATATATATATATATATATATAAAATAAAATTCCCTGGGGCCTTGTCAAACCATGATCCATCCTTGTAGAGGCAGGAAAATGAACAGAGCTAAAGGACAGTCTGTGGAACACAGTGATAAGGGTTAATAATACACAGCTCAGAATTAGTCACACGATGAGTCACAAGGAGTGAATGGATTGAGACAACTTTCAGTACTGGAGTCCAATGGGTTGCTAATTGGCACCAGGTGAGACTAATATTCTAATGATTATAATAATTTCCGCTGTGTCTGATTAACATTTGAAGCTTGCAGGGGTTACAAGCATCATAATGGCAAAGGAAGAAGCTGCAAAGGAAGAAGCTGGCAGTCCTGAAAGAAAAGGAAAAGGCAAATGGGAAAGAAGCGCTGCAGCGCTACATATAAAATGCGAGAGTCTGTGTACAAAGAGCTCCTCACAGAAAGACAGTCATGCAGTTGCAAACAAAGATAATACACCCAGTGTTAACCTCATATACATACCAGGAGTCCCACACTGCCTGATACTTCTTCCTTTGTAAGTGATGTTAGCTAGGCAGCTAGGCCAAGGCACTCTTGCATTTTGTCTAATTGACTGCAATCATGAAGAATATTATGTGTAAGCTGCAGAAAAAAATCAAGTGGCCTTGACTGCTGAAAAAGTCATAGAGAGAGACAATAAAATGCTGCACAAGGGTGTGCTATAATAAAACTATAGCAGTAGCATTTACATGTATGGATCTGTACAACACGATGTACAGCAAAAACTGTTTCATACATTAAAACCACTGAAAACAAAAGCATGCACCAATGGGAAAAGCAGGTGGTGAGTTAGCAGGTGAATTCACTGGGCCACGTTGTTTGTCTGCTTCACTTTCTGTGTTCTCAGTATCGGCTCTGTGTGTTTTACCAACCAGAGAGATGGCCTGCAGGGGAGGGCCCTATCTGTCTATAGCTGAACCAGTGGACATTATAATACTCTGGTGGTGTTCTCTACACAGACATCATAACACTAGACAGGACATTAATGGCTTGCTGCATTAACATCAGTGGTCAAACAGTGCAGTCTTTCTGGATAGTCCTACTTTCACTGCCAGTGAACACATTCCTGGTATGTCAGTATTAAAACCAAAATAACTGCAGTGTTTTGCAATCAACTGCTGTCACTACAGCAACAATTACTAGAAACAATTTTTAATAGCTTGAATTCTGTCAGTGTCAGTAGCTGTTGCTAGTTTGCTTGTACTATACATAAGGTATAGATTTGTACCATTGTAAAACTATTAATAGTTTTGAGACCTTTCCCTGAATGCATTTGCACAAAATTGCAAGTGAGAAGCTCCAACTTCATTTTTCAGCACACACACACACACACACTGTGTCAGCGTTTTGGGAGAAAAGCATGGCTTTCTACCTACTACCGTCGTCATAGACTTACGACCGCGATCGGTTTCGACCGACCGGTCGTAACTCGATTTGGTAGTAAATCGGCTATGCAAAAAAAAAAAAAAAAAATACCGTACATGTATTAAACTCTGTACAGTAATGATAATCGCAAATGTCGGCTGCGTTCGTCGGGTTGTAGTCAAACACTGTACAGTATACTAAACTACATTTATTTTAATCATGCAAAATAATTGCAAAAAAAAAAAACCGCATCCTACAGTACAATTAGTTGAATAATTGCGGCCGTGGAAGTCATTTTTTTATAAACAAGGTGAGCTTTGTCTGAACTGTTTCTTTCTTTCTTTATACATTTCCGATACGGATGAAACGCATCATGTACCATCCGTTCAATCCTTGCAAATCGTTCAGTGTTTGGGTCCATTCCTTCAAAATGTGCAAGAAGTTTATTCAGTAGAGATAAACCTTCTGATAATCCCTTAGTTGTGAACACAGAAAACGAACACAGAGGAAGTGGACTGTACCGAGTCTGAGCTTACACTGAGCTTTGCTCTCCGAACTGCTCGTGCTGCCGGGAGCTGGGCGAAACTGCCGTGTGCTCATACTTCCAGCTGGGCAACGCTCACCAGAACTACCGGTCGGAGTTTTGGTCGTAAGTCGACGACGACCTGTACTTTGATGATATTATTGTTAACTGTAACATTGTATTATGAACGGGTTGTGAACCATGAATACGCTACATCTAAATTGTAATACTGTGTGTTTCTTTCTTCAGTTGAACTTTGAAGGACTTCAATGGTTTTACATTACAAATATATTTCATATAATTATACTAATAGAAAGCATGACATTTATAGAAACATATCCTGAAATACAGGTCTGAATAATCCTTAATTAAACAGAAGTTAGCCATTATAACTAGGTCTGCAATTTACACATACTTCATGTGGCATAAAAAAATTAAATTTTATCAAAGCAGAATGGTGTGTTGGTCTTTTTTGAGTGGGGAAACGAATCAGTGACTCAGTTAACTTGAATACAGTGATAATGGGTGGTGGTTGAACACATAACAAGACATTGCTGTCACTGTTGTTACTGACACCAGCTTTGCAATGGTGACATGCTGTCAGTTGTACTTTGAAGCACTTAAATATTTAATGTGATCCACTAAAATGACTCATACATTGCAAATGCAGCCCCCATTACGACGGGCCATCTGCAGCACTTCTGATCTGATCTCATTAATCTGATCTGATCTCAATTTTTTCTGATATTTCAATTCAATGTTGTTTTCTCTATGACTTTAGTAGTATTCAACATGGCATCAACATTTGCCGGACGTGTGGTGCTTATGTCTTGTCTAGTATTATATGATGTCTATGTTTGAGTATTAACAGCACATCATCAACTGTCTATAGAGCCATAACATAAAATACTGCTTTAGGTCCAATGATGGGTGTGCCTCATTATTACCATAAGGCTATGCACAACACTGACTAATGGAAACAAACACAAACTGTAAATTTTTTTTCATATTGTTATTTTTTGTTTAAATTGATACTACCATTTACAGTATAACAACATTCTGACATACTGTACATCCATCCATCCATCCATTCTCTATACCGCTTATCCAATTCAAGGATGCAGGAAACCTAGAGCCCACACCAGGGGGCACAGGGCGTAAGGCAGAGGACACCCTGGGCGGGACACCAACACACCACAGGGGACACACACGTACTCACACACACAAGCACACACTATGGGCAATTTGGACACACCAATCAACCTAACCTGCATGTCTTTGGACGGTGGGAGGAAACCAGAGAAGCCGGCATACTGTACATGCCATGTTTAAACATATTAAAACATTATAAAACATAAATCATTGGTGCTAAATGTGAAAACAAAACCAACCCAAAGGTGGGTCTTAAACGTTGCATGTACAATGACCCCAGAAAGCCTTTAGACACTCAAACTATGCATTAAAATGTTTGCAGTTTTTGTTGATCTGCTGAACAGAGTTGAGATACATTTTCTCAGAACTTACTTCACTTTTTCTTAACCACTTTTACAATTACAGTCAAGGAACTGCAAGACAATCTGTAGTGGGCATGAATCTATTATCTTTATGGACACACACGTATCCTAAAAACAGGTATAGTTCATCGTCACGTTATCCATGAATATATTAGGTTGAGAATCAGAATGGACTTAAGTCTAAGTCTAAATTTTATAATTTAAAACTTAATATATTTTTGTTTAATGTTTTGCCACAAAACGCAAATACTATGTTTATGTTTAATGTTTTGTTATGTAATTTAAAAAATTTCTGACATTTTTATGCATGGCTTAAGTGTCCAAGTACTTTTTGTGGTTGCTGTAGGTAGAATCACAAAAAAAAGCATGAAACATGCTTACATGTGCCAGGGCCGTATTTATGAACAATGTTCAAAAGTGTAATCAGCCGCTGCCCCTATAAGGAACCCCCAGCTGCTGCCTGAGAGATATGGGGATATCTTGTAAAGGGACCTCAGAAGGCCCTATGGTCTGTATGCTATGATGTTTACAGATATTACATGTACTAAGATGGAGCCTGATTTACGAACAAACAGAGCATGCTGTTTGTTCGTCCAGCATGGTAGATGATTGTTACAACACTAAAATACAGTCTTTCCTTTATAACATGATCTTTTATGGAGGAAAATCAATTTTATCTGTCCTGTGCAAATACAGAAAAGTGACCTGTCAAAGGAATGTTGCTCAATTTGTGCTAGCAATAGCATCTAAAGTAAAATAATTGTATCTTCTTTATCGTTTCATTTAAAATGCATTATAATTTGCATTTTTTTCTTCAGTTGTGCTTTTTTATTTATTGTAAACTGTTCTAGTTTTTTAAAGTATATTTTGCAGACAGGCCTGCTGCACTAAAATTGACCCCTAATATCACGTTGCGTCACGTGTCGAGTAAAAGCTGCAGCAAGCGTACACGGAGCAGCATATTTCACGTTCCAGCCTCAAATCTAACTTTCGTTCGCAAAACACGTGAATAACGCGGACGTGCAGAACAAACGACTGTACCGGCCAGCAGATGGAACCAACTGAACGCTTTTTCCTTTGTCAAGACGTGAGAGCCGTTGGACCAAAACGTGAACATGGACGAATAAAAAGGGAGAAAACTGATAATCAGCCCTTTAAACCCACACATGAACACATACCTTTCAGTTGAATTTTAATCTGTAAACTGAACTGAGTGTGCTCATGAGTAACTACGATCGAGTGAGGTCTAACTACAGTACTGTCTACTGCTGTTCCCTGCGCATTATGTGTTCTCTAGAACAAGATCCACGATTTCAGCAATAAAGTGGCGCTGGAAAATTGATAAAGTGAATTAATAAAAAATGAACGAAATGGTTTGCAAAATAAAACCGAAATGTAACAAAATCTAGTTAAAATTTGAAAAGTTAAAAAAAGTTTACGGAACATTTAACGCATATTTAATGTCAAGTTGATGGCTTTTGAATTTTGTATGATGCTTGTATGATGTATGATGATTTGTATGATGATTGTATGCTTGAGATAAATTAATGTCAATTACAGTATGAACTGTTGGATAGCAAGAGGAGAAACTGACATATTGGTTTTCGCTTGTTATTCGGCCCAGTTTTCATTTATTAGAAAATAATTGTTCGGGAATGGGGTGATGGTGTGTATGGTGTTCTAATGGCGTAAACCAACTGAGGTCGTTTTAAGAAAAAGTGACAAGTGCAACAGTGACGTCACAGAACTGTTCAACCATGACTTGGCTTGTACATTATTTATTCCCAGTTAGTTACTAGCAAAATAATGTCCTGTAACACTTTCCTCGTTTGCTAACTACCTAGCCTCATGCCTGGTTAAGTGTTTTTGTGAAGCTTATAGTATTGATCTTATACATTTATACTACTGATCAGCTATAACAAAGTACATGGCTGCAGTCCAAGTGTCTCGGTTTTTCAAGGCGGCAATACAAGGACAAACTGGCAACCTTGTCACATATCCTGGATTTAGTTCTCTTTTGCAAATGTCCACTGATCAAAACAAACATACAAAAAATGAACATATAATGCACCAACTAACTTTAACAATCAAGAATCAAAATCTTTTAGCAATAGCGTTCAATCATGTTAAATGTGAGTGTAGAAGAACCTGCCATCTGCCTCTCTGCATAGGAAAGTACATTTGGGTCTGGGAAGCTAGGAAATGTGTTGTGTGCATAGCATTGTGGAGTTTATCAAAGGCACGTTTATTTTAAATGAGTTTACCTCAAAGGACAGAAATTTCCATTAGGTTTATTCACTGGAACAGTGTTCAGAGTAAACCCAAAAATAAACATAATAATTCATAGCAAGCATGAAAATGAAGTTGAGCTATGAAAAGTTCTGAGAAGTACCAGCTTGGCCATGTATGTACTATTGGAAATTGTATTTTGAAGAGTTGTGTGAACATAACTACATCACTGCTTAAAACAAATGGCATAACTTTGAACTGCCGTAATGCCTTACTTTTAAACAAATCTGTTTTGGAATGAGTAACTTCAGCAGGCACTACATGAGAATAGTCAGTCTTGTGACTGAGCAAGAAAAATCACACAGCGCCAGCCGGGAGGTCCACGAGCTCATCGGCTCACGACAGAGAATGATAGTCCTTCTCAGTAATACCATTTAGTAATCTGTAGGCTACACAAAACCCCCCTGCTGCTCCCCTACTTTGGAATTATAATAACATGCAAAGCTCTGGGGCTGCCAGAGGGCTCTGTGACTCCTGTTGCCTCCACTTCCTCCCACAGTTGCTCTGCTGCTTGCTGGCAGTGGGAAGGTGACAGGGCATTTTCCTAATGGACACCCAGGATATCAAGCAGCACTACGTCAGTACAGCCAAGGTCCTGAGACTCATTGGTAAAAGTACTTTTCAGCCTATAGAAGGAGGTCTTAGCTGCTGTTCTAGTTCTAGCCCCCTACCTCACCCCCAAAAGCTGTTCTCTGAGTTGGTGGCCACCTCTGGTCTCCTCAGTCCTCTTTTACAGCGCTGAGCAGGACTGTGGCTATAGTGGCAAAGGAGGCGTCACACCCACATTAGTCAGTGCTTCATCAAAGCGGTGCAGGCAAAATGTAGTGTGCCATCTTCACTAACCACCGACCGCCTTCAAAGGTCCAGTCAACCTGTCAGGTCCACTATGTCATCAAAGCCTGCGGTGCAGGATTTTTGCACCTTCCACAGTAAATCATAATAAGGTTGTGATTAGGTCTTCAAGATGGGACACCTTCACTTGTTGTAATCGCTGACTATAAAGTCTATAAACTGCTATTGACCTGAAGAGCAGAATGAACAGTGATTATAGCAGATGTCAGGTTGAACAGCATGGGGTAGAGCAGAGGGGCCCAGAGAATATGTACTACACTATTATCACATGTCATAACAGGTGTTTATTTAATTTTAAAATTACAATCACATATGTTAAGAGGGATGCAAGTCCAACTTTAATATAATATATTTGTAAAATGTTCCTGCAATTCAGTGAAAAGCTTGGTACACTGGAAATGACATGTTCAGAATGCAGTTCCACTCTCTGTTCAGCATTGCTGACTTGAGCATGTAAGCCTCTCCATGGGAAACAGTCATCTGATGTGTCATCGTTTGACATCAGCATGTTTATGGTAGGACTGTCCAAGTGTCTGTGGTTTCGAATGATTCAGAATAGCAACTATACAGGAAGTTTGTCTAATCACATTCTTGGTTTGTGAGTGATTACTTATAAAGGGAATATCCCCATCACTTTAATAGAAGCGCAGTATTGCTTCCTCCACAACTTCTTTTATATTCACCTAGTTTATTTTGATTTTTAAAGCGATAGCACTATTTACACTGAAGTCAAACATTTGGGGAAAAAAAAATTATGACCCAGGTTTAACTGCAAAAATGCAATCCACAAGGGGGCAGTGTTGATCTGTGAGTAAAGACATGCCTGTTTCCCAGGCGTCTCTACTAGTTTTACAGCAGCACAATAATAGTACGTTTGAGTGAAGTACATTGAACTTACTATGATTGTAGTGCTATACTGCTGTTGGGAAATGCATGCTTAGACTTCATCAGCTATTTATAACCCATGAATGCAATTCTACAGTAGGCTACATACTGTGTGAAAAATATGTGCTGGAAAGCACTAAGCAAAGTGCAGTTCTAAAAGTAGTGTGTGGGTGTGGTTTTAAATGAATAGCTCTCTTGTATACAGCCTGCCTAAAACAATATGTGACACAGTCAATTATCATGTCCCTTTTAAACAAGAGAAACATCACAATAAGGCTTGATATGTGCCCTGCTCATTTATAAGAGAAGCTGTTTAAATAACTTCTTTCATTTCCTGTTACTCTTCCTGTTTGTTGGGAAACTTTTGGTTTCACAAAAATATATATGTAAATAAATACAAATAATGAACAATATTAGAAGTTCCTCTAAGTCCACTTCTAATTTTCCCCTGCATTTTCTCATGTTTTCCCTTCTCTCTTTCCTGAGTTCTCCATCCCACTCCCCGTACCAGATTCCCTGACTCTGCTGCTCTTTCGCTTGACTTGTCCCAGTATAAACAGGATGTTTATGCTGCAGACCAGTGCAACAATGGCAATCAGATAATGCACTGGTGCTCCCACTATCCCGTGTTGCACTCCAGCAACAATTAAACCAAAACGAATAAATTTAAAAATATTCAGCAGTACAGAATTGCTGCACATTGCTTAAACATGCAGGCAGACAGCACAAGGAGTGCAAATTAATGGGGCAGTTCATCTCTGACCAGGCTGTTCCCACTGGCTGTATACAACTGCAACAAGACCAGTGCCTTTCAGTGTTGTATCACTAATGCTGCACAATGGGAAGAAAACACCAAAGAACTTTTAAGAACATGCACTACTGCCCATTACACATTTGACAGATATTTGAATGCACTCATGTAGTGGATGATTTTGATAAGTGACTGATAGTTTACCTTTGTTTCCCCAAGTATGACAAACTGTGTAACATTACTGCTGCCTAACCCATTTCTCACAGGACCACGGATATCCAAATAATACAGCTTTGACTCTTAAAAGTGTTTCTGAGAAGTGACTATCAAAACATGGTAATTTTCCAGTCTAATTACAATCAGTTGATGGAAACATTCACAAACTACCAAGTTACACAACACCACTGTAATATTTTTCCAACCATCTATCAAACAGTGGGCAAAATTAAACTGGAAGGCAGATATAATCATCTGTATATGATCAATATTTCATTGTTCAAAACTGTTATATAACTTTTCCCTCTCACAATAAAAAGAAGTGAATATTTTTGGATGGCTCTATGAACCAAGAGAGGGGAGATACTTTTGGGTTAAGAAAAAGAAGAAAAAATTATGCTTATGTTTTATCCTTGTCAGTAATAAAACATAAGCACAATTCTGGAAAGTAGCATTATTACCATATCCAGGTCACAGCACCAGTGTAACAAGATGACCTCAACAGGCAACTGGAGCCACACTTCCACAGCCTGCACTGCATGACAGGCAAGAGGACTGGCCCATGACATTTAGAGAGGTCATTCCAGGATACATCTCTACTGTCCTTTCAAGTTTACAAACATTAAGTGTTATCAGTGTTTCACATTTTGCGCATCTCCACTGTATCAAACCAACCAAAAGTTTCTTTTAAGTGTGTCTGGTTTACATGGTTTATATTTACTCTGACTCCTTGTTCATTTCTAATTATGTACATACACAGTATGTAGCAGGGAAATGGACTGCCTGTAAGTTAAGGCAGTGGGAGCCTATGCTTTTAAAATTTTAATTACACATTTTATAATTGATGTAAAACGTTTGCTTATTCTTGCTATTTCCTTGGCAGTATGATATATGAATTGCCACTGTTGTGTTTTTATTGTTACTAATTTGCACAGTCCAAACACAAGGTAACCAGAGATTGCCCACTACATGAACCTGAGCTTATATCTTTCACCTGGAGCTGCTGAAGGAGTTCCCAACAAGACATTTGATAAGTCATGTGCATAGGTGGAGGCATCAGGAAAGGCTACGCTAAATGAAGAACACTTGTAACAAGGACCTGCGGTTGTGCTGACATTGGCTGAGGAACTGGTTCAGAACTTCTATAAGCAATGGCCAATCTTATAACTGCTCCCTGTCAACATTCTATAAATAGATATCCAGTTGGCAGTGTCTTTACCTTATATGGTCGTCATGGAAACATTCTGGTGGGCATTTCGTTTAAGCTACAATCAGCTCAAACCAAAATTCACATGGAAAGAAACCCAGCTTGCCATGCCATGCCACACTCTTCTTTTTCCTTTCTACATCTCTATATAATGCTCCCTCCATCTGTCATCCTTCATTTGTGTCTGACAGCCCCTCCGTGCAGTACATTTGTTCTTTAATAGACTGTTATTTTTCACTGCTGATAAACAGGAGTCACATTTCTGAAGGAAGTGAGTTGTGGCACCTTTCTTATATATTGTTAAATTGTAAAAGAAAATAAAAGATAAAATGGTTGTGAAAGAGTAAAAAACCAAATATGTCTAGCTCAACTGAACACCTTCAGACAGAATAATCTGTACAGTTAAACTTTCTGTATGTTTTATGTATGTTTGTAACTTGGCCTTTTTCCAGTAGACCTTATATAGTCATTAATTAATGTAATTACTTAATTTGATTCTTTGATCAAGTATGACATTCTTGATGCTTAATAGGGTAGACATTGTGCCAGCAATCATTAGCCTCCTACGGCCTCAGTTGAATGTCCGACGATAGGAACGTCTTCATTTAGATTGTATCAGATGATAACGAGCCCTAATCACGTCCACACATATTTCCTGCAGCGTGGGCACATAAAGAAACTACAACAAAGTTTCCATTACTCTCAAGACATGGATTTAGGTGATGTAATCCGAATGTGGCAATACCAACAAGAATGTAATGGAGTGATCCAAATGTAGATTGTGGACAAAAAAATGGAAATGGAAGAGGGATTTATAAGGCATCATGTCCAGGACTGCTCCATCCTGATATACCATGTAATCAACAAAGGCCTGGAGCCACTCCATAGATACATTCTAGTATTTCATCATAAGGAAGTCCTCCAGTTCCTCTTCTTCACTGATGGAAGTGTAGGCTGTTTTCACAGGCACCTCTTAAGACAGCTCAGGAAATATGCTGCGTGATTAGCTCAGTGATTGGGAGGGTCACAGAGATAATTTAATCTGCATGCTGCTTGCATGACACAGTGATAACAGTGCCCTCTGCTCTGGAGACTGTCACCGTGGGAGGTGTTTCTCCAAGTCCGAAAGAAATGACGCTACAGCCCCACCCTAAACTGAGCATATCTAAATCATGCCTGGAAAATGAGTGCACAATTGAAGAGCAGTTCCAGTGTTGTAGGAAACACCTCACACAATGGAAGTGGCCCTGAAATGTGCACCCACATTTGCGATCACCTGAATTTAGGCTTATTTTTGTAACTGCAGTTAATTATTGTGTAGCACCCCTTCCCAACAGAGTCTAACCCAAAGGTCTTCACAAAAGGTTTAGAGCAACAGAAATCATTGTGGGTGGCTATATTGTTATACACTTGGTTGGTGCAAAAACAATGGAGGGTATTAAAAACTCCTGTGATATATAGGAGAAAAAATTTACGGCGGTCCGCAACTGACTTCTACTATGTGCTAAGACAAAAATTCTGAGTATTTAGTACTACTAGAATTTAAATTACAGTTGAAGTACTTACAACATAGAGAGTCAGTGTACTTGTGGATTTTAAGCATTTTGATAAACATTGTTACGAGCCATGAAACATGGGGTCTTGGTTTATTTACACATGAAAACCAAATTAATTTAACAGTTTTAGTGTTTATGTGAGGCCTTCTGGATTTGTTGTTCTTTTTCTAGATTAAACCGATAACAGCCTGTTGAAGTTACAGTATATACGAGCGTCAGTGCAGCTTTTGAAAAGAGACATAACACGTCAAACATAATTTACTTTCAAATATTCACGTAGACCTGTTTCAATTTTGTATAGTTTTGCAACTCGATGTGTCCCAGGAGGTAGAGGGCTTCTAGACGATCACATCCTGTGTTTTTTTCTGCCTTTACAAATGGAGCTATTTTCCTCTACATTTCATAATGAAATGAAATATATATTTTATTTTTCGGAATATGTTCGTCATCTTTAAACAGTACACCAAAAGATATACACAGGCATTTATTTCTCAGGAAATACCCTGGCAACATTGCAATCCAACTCACCCAAACCTCAGTCAAAACAATTTTAAGTGTTTATTCATTTACTGACTTCTTGGTATTTCTGTCTGACTTTGAATGTTAATGTTAATGGACATAGTAAATAGTGTAAGTAGTTGCGACATGGCCTTTTGTGACGTGTTTTGTAAGTAATCACTCAGCAGCTGTGGTCTGTGGGAAAACGGGTGACAAGGTGGAGGCGTTGAAGATTGGTCTCAGGGGAGCCAGTCTCTAGGAAAGCATGATGTCAGGGTACACACAATGTGACTGGACACTTCAGGCCTGCTGAGCTGAGAGGTCATTGTGTCTCTTTGGCTCACCCTGTTTATTTTCCTGCCGTGTTCTTCACGGAGCAAGAGGCCTCTCATCTCAGCCCACCACTAGCCCCACACATCTGCGAGCATCCCCTTCCCCTGCTGCACTAGAGTGGAGCATGGTATGCAGCCCTACTCCCCAGCAATGGGCCATGTGTGGTGGGCATATGCGGAGATCATGGGAGATTTCAACTCCAGCCTCAACAACAGGGCCCACACTGAAGATCGTGTGGACACAGGTGGAGAGCAGCGGTGTGTACGGCAGGCTCTAGCCACCCAGTCCTGTGAAGCCTTCTCATCACCTGGGTTAGCCACTGTTTTCTGTTCCTAATCCCACCGTAAATCTTCCATCATTACTTCACCAATAAGTTGTTACATTCAAATTTGAGACTTTTCAAGTACCTCAATGGACAGTTTGCAAGTGGCCTTAAGTCAGGAGTGGTCTTACTTCTGGGTGGGAACCACCTCCTAACATATAGTTTTACTAACACCAAATTTCAATTACATTTTACTTTATTCAATGAGTCATATTTCTATGGTATCTCTGTCTGGTCTACTTTCTTGTAGATCTATGCTTGTCCTAATGCTAACTCCTTCTTCCACTGTAGTAGTGTTTGCACCTGGTTTGGTTGTATCATGTTACTATTTAAGGTCTGTCTTTTCCTTGTTCCCTTGCCGCTTGTTAGACATTGGTCTGTGGTGCTTAGTTTGTGTTGTGCATGCTTCGAGTTACCCATTCCGTTACTCAACTCTTTTCGCCCCAGTCTTAGCTATGTTGTTTGTTTGTACATGCACAAATAGATGTCAACATATTTCCTTTAAACCTTAAACTTTTGTTCAGCATTTTTTAGCAAACATTAATGACAATCTTAACATAGTTAAGACCTTTTGTAGAGCACTTTCTCAACATTGCAGAGATCAGGTTTGTATCCACCTAACTGATGCATCGTGTACAGTGTACATGACAACACGACACGCTTGATACACGCAGAGAGAGCTACCCAAACCTCAGCCATAACTGAGAAGGTTTTTGAAGACCCTGCAACGTGCAGCGCTCAGTGATCCGGTGACGTGGCAAGCTGCCAGACTGCATTGTGAGCCCAGATCCGGGGCTCTGCAACAAGTATTCAAGGCACGACATCGGAAGAGACGTGGGCTCAGAAAGCTTTGGGTTGGTGCTGCTGTCTTACCGCTGGGGTCCAGGCAGTCGCTGGGTCAGCACCACTGGTGCCATCTCTGCAGATCTCTATCTTTTTGTGGAGCCATGCAGCCCTGCCAGGGCCCATTCAAACACCTCATTAGAGTTCCTGCCTAAAAGGCTCTGAGTTCCCTCTGACACCCCCTCTGCATGATTTAACTCTGCAGCAACAACAACAAAACCCCTCCCTCCATTCCACAAAAGTTCAGTTTATAACAGAGTTCCCACAACTGCAGGTGAGGGACCATGTGTTAACTCACAAACCCTTTACCCTTACTTGAACTTACTTGAACTAGCCACGTAGTTACCATGAATGTTCATGTAATTTCAATATAAATGTATTCAATTATTATCAGATCTGACATGCAATACCGCTGATCAATAGGAATATTGGAGATGAGATTTATTTATTTACCAAATTAGACACTGGTTGTAGCTAACAGAAAACACAATGACATACCACTTCACTAAGAGAGATAAATGTGGATGCAAGTAAAAAACAAACAACACTGACAAGACGATAAAGGGACAGAAGGACACGGTCACTTAAGATGAAGGCCGCCTCTTAAAAGCAACATGGCCTGGAGTCTATCCTGGCCATCAGCCTGAAACAGCTCACGAATCAGGAAGAATCAAAGTATGGAGATGTTTACATGACTGAGATCCAAGTTATTTTTAAGCTATCTGGAATGGCAAAAATTGCTAACCATATATAGCAATTTTTTGCTATATACTATTTGCAATAGTGATCGCAGGGACAATAAATACACTCTATTAAAATGTACTCATAAGATATCCATAAAAATAGCCAGGGGCGTGTGATTATTGGGGTCCATGTGTTGGTGCAGCACTGTGTTCTACAAGCTCAGTAAAATCTCTGAAACATGAGGGCTTTGTTGTACTGTAAATGCACTCTGTTGTTAGCATGGGACCATGGCTAAGCCTCCAGCTCCTTTCTCTGTATGCTGCTTCTAACTTTGTGTCATCCCTGTGTTTTCTAGCTTACAGTTTCTGTCAGTATCCTCCATACTTAGTTCCGAGTAATAAATAATTGAACAATGTGATGATTTCTTTGTATTTCACAGCATTTCAGTAAATTTATACACATAATTTGAAGAATTTACATAATTTACATAATTTACAGAAAATCCTTAATAAAAACTGACAAAAGAAGCCTTAAATTATTGTATATTTTTGAAACATAAATACAGGTCAGGGTCAAAGACAAGACTCAGAGTCCATGATATAAAGTTCAGGGTAGAGATCCAAAACACACACACACACACACACACACACTCTCTTCGGGAACTGTAATGTCACTAGAGTTGCTTGAGGAAAGGCAGGCAGACACAAACCCCACACACAGCTGTGTACATATGATGGTATGTCCTGTTGAGTAACTCTGTCCCACAAGGATAAATCAAACATTATATTTAAGTAAATTATACCAGGAAGGAAAAAAAAAACCGTTTTTAGAATATACTGTACCAACTGAATTTAAACATATAAAAGAACAATAGAAAACACTAATTTTGTTAGCTGCACATATATTAAGAAAGATGAATAACACCAAAGTATTTGTTCAGTTAAGAAGGACATGGAACATTACTTGGTTTGTGGAGTTTTTAATCACTTGCTGTTCTCTGATTTTTGGAAGTCACAACATTCTTGTCTTAACTATGCAGCCTGGTGCCCTGTATTAGATATGGGATGTTTTCAGAATTTCCTGTTCAGGATGAAGTATTTTGGCCAGTGGTTTGGTGCCTTTGGCAAGCATGTGCTAATTGTATCTTTATTGGTGATTTTCCTGTTTTGCTGGAAAATATAGCTGAGTCCCTTGGAGATCACAGAGTAAACCCGGCCCAGATCTGCCAGGCGTGCTTGGTGCTTGCAGCCAGCTTGGTTTTCCAGTCCACACTCACCGAATTAACGCGTATTCACTCTACTGCTTTATGCATTGTCTTGAAGTGTGAATACAATACTATGCAGTGAAGATTACAAGCCCAGGTTCCTTAACCACCATCCTGACTCTTTAGTTGCTGAGCTGCCCTGAGATTAGTTACTCTGATATTATATATATATATTTTTTTCCACATGCATACATGGCCCAGTTTTGACAAAGGATGCTCAGGATCCCAGCTGCTGTGACATGACAAACACACTGGAGAAGTGACTGAAGAGCAATGCTCCCAAACTGTTGAGCTCTGTTTCTCCATCCCCCTGGCTGATAAATATTAAGTTTCTCTTATTATTATTATTACCCAATTTGATGTCTCCTTGCTTTTCTTCGGTTTGCTCCTTGCCAACTCTGTGTCCCGCTCAACCATCAGCAACACCCTCCAGTACATGGCAGGGAGCACCAAAGGAGCTGGGCAAGCACTGCTCTATTTCATGCTCCCCACCACCAGCTGCCAGCTTGTGCCTTGCGCCTGGCACCAATACAGTAATGTCCTGGTTCAGAGCACGCTTTGCCGTCTGTTCTGCTGGACCCTAGTCTGGGCTGGCAACACACGCCTTTATTGGCAGACTGTGTAGATGTGCTTTTGTTGTTTTCAGTTATAACTCATCATTTGCTTCCTGAGATGTGATTGTACAAATAACTTCAGAGTGTTGGCACTTTGAGCACCATTTGGCACTCTGAAGAAGGTTTACTTATTGGTCAGCCAGAGTGTAGACAGGCAGTATATCAAAAACTTAAAAATCCTTCGCACAACTTAATGTTTGCCAGTTTTCTGAGCACAGTCGGCCATCTGGTCTTGCCAGACGAAACAGTTATGGCTTCTTTTAAAAGTCTCATTTGTTTCATTGAGGAAACAAATTACCAGACATTTCAGTGGGTACATTTATTTAATGAGACGCACTGAAAAACACCTCTCTAAAGCAGAGAGAGGGATGTTGGGAATGTTTGGGTTACAGATCAGGACGTCATACCCATGTTGAACAGTTTCATAGTTAGGAATGAGGGGTTGAGGAGGGCAGACAGAAGAGGAAAGCTGGGGGGCAGGGAGGTGAAGGCCCCAGAGTCTAACCCCCGCCCCTTTAGCGATCCTGCCTCTGCTTTCCCACCCCCCCAGTTCCCACTGAACTTCAGATTCCAAACTAGCCAACTCACCCACCAGAGCAATTAGTCCAGTTACAGCCAAGTGAAATCTGCACGTACACACACACACACACACACACACACACACACACACGTACACACACAGTCTCCTGCAAATAAATAATCAGTGTGGCTTTCCCAGTCTTTTAGGATCTATTCCAGCATAATATTCTTCGAAGCTTGAGAGATCTGATGGTCCCAAAAACGTTAACATCTCTGTTTTTCAAAGCTGCTCAGCATACAGCAAAGCTAACTATAACAAGATTTGATTTGTTATTTACTTCTTTGTTCAAATGGGGGTGCTCAAAGGCGACAGACTGTCTGAACCTAGAACTAGAACACAATGACCACCGTGCTGCACAGCCCGTAAAAGTTCAGTTAGACGTCAACAGACCTCTGGCTTCTTCACCTGGTTTCACAAGCATTTTACTCAGAGGAATAGCTTCTGGAAGTGCTATGACTAAGGTACATGTCTTTGCTGTTAAAGGATTGTAGGAAATAACGGTTTGAGTTTCTTGCCATTAATATTTTTCATTGAGGTACCATCTAATCACTCCTCACAGTGTTCCAGTGTTTACTATGGGAAAACTTTGGGAATATAATAGGAGGGAGGGAGGGAGGGAGGGAGAGAGGCTGGGTCAGGGACTCGATATGCTCACCATTTTTTATCTTCCCTGGCTTTCAAGTTTTCGTCTCCCAGTTTTGTAATTCTGCTCGTAAGGAGAGAACTCACTTTTCGTGGCTTTTAATCACAGCTTTATGAGAGGATTCATGTCTGTACCAAATTCTATTCGAAAAATATTATTTTAAAAAATAATAATTTCTTGTTTTTGCTAAATAAAATAATTTCAGCAGCCTAAACAAAGAAAACGTGATACTGTACTACTGTCTTTGGCTATTTATTTGAACTGTTAATCAGATTGATAAACATCAAAAAACCGTATACGACGACCGTATACGTTTTGAATATCACCGCAATTTATACAGCAATCACCGCTCTCACTTTCGTACCAAAAGTTATGCGTAACTTCTTGTAAAACGCTTTCATTTAAAACTTTGCCCCGCCCTTCTTTGCATTCGCTACTTTCCATTGGCCGACGTTAATTTGGAAATCTGGAGATCTACCCGCCTTATTATCGACTGAATCTGACTTGCGTTACCCAAAAGATCGTATTCTCAGAAGTTTGTCAAACTTCAAACACGATAATGATCGAGTTGACAAAACTAAATGTTTTGTGTAAGATGAATGAAAAAGAGTGGAAACAAATAATATAAAGGCTTAATATGTGAAGTCCTAATGTGTAGAAAACCACCGATTGACCTGCATAGTTCTAAATATTGGAGTGCAAGTTTCGAAGAACTTGGATAAAAAAAATCAGACCATACCACTCCGCTGTAGTGACATCTGAAGACATATGCAGATCAGGTACGTCTACGATTTGGTGGTTTTTAATTGTATTTGGGCCCCAAAACTGTAAACTAAATTAATTTTATGATAATACATATTGTAAATTTGGTAGGTGCATAGATTACGTTATAAATTTGTATATAACACTAAAATCAGGTATCATTATCCAACGTAGAGGGATGTGGTAATATTATGCAACTTCTTTAATGTATTTCTAATGCAAATATTTAGCAGCAAAACGTCTCCGTATAAAATTGCCAGTGTTCAAGGTGTTAATAACAATGTATGGTTATGAGAGGCCGTTTAGAGGCCAAAATTCATACTGACTCTCACACACTGTCAAACTCTCTTACACACAGTGTCAATCTCTCTTACACGCACTACTCTCCCACTACTGTTTCACCTCCCTATGTGCTCGCAACGCAAAATATGCGCGTTATTGAATTGTCTCATATAATTACATGCAAATTAACGTGATCATGAACGCCTAGCTAAACTTTTTTACTTAAATGTATTATTTCACGTTTCAGCACTGTAAAGTACTGTAATAGCCACAAAAAAAAAATTTGGGGTAATGAGTGGAATCAAATAAAATACGATATAAAAAGGAAAGGATGCTAACGGCTTACAGTCTTTTAAAAAACCTGAGTTATTCTGATGAATACAAAGTGTGTTCACTGTCACGTATAGCACATGCGATAACACTTGACTGTTAACTTGGAGTGAGTATGTTGTTGTGGTATAAATGATGGTTAGATAAAATTGATAGCAATAAGAGTTAAGTTAGTATTATGAAGTTCTACAGCAGAAATATGATTATTATCTATTATATAGTCTATACAGCTGATAACAGTAGGTGCACTTCTGAATCTTACATCAACTCAGTGGAAAAGTCACTCGATTATGTTTAAGGCTCACAAACCGTGGACTAACACAGGATGTTGTATTGTACAGTTTGTTGTATTTGTGAACCGTGTTCATTGATTGGTTGCATCCATATTTTGTTATTCTGCAGAGAGGCTCTTATCTGATTCCCTACAATGCCACCAGCGCAGGAAAGACTGGTTTGTTCACTGTTGGTCATTGACTCAATAGTGCCCTCTGCTGTGTGAACGCGCAGGATGGATGTGGAAGTGGAGCCAGGGATGAACCTGGTGATCATCAGCCACTACAACTACTCAGGGAAGTGGGGCCGGCCGCGTGGGAGCGGGACCTGCAAGATGGCCCTGCTGCTGTTGATCTGTGTGCTGATCCTGCTGGAGAACGTCACCGTGCTGCTGGCCCTGTGGCGGAACAAGCGCTTCCACAGCCGCATGTACCTCCTCATCGGCAACCTGGCGCTGTCGGACCTGTTGGCCGGCGTGGCCTACGTGGTGAACATCTGCACGTCGGGCCGCAGGACGTTCTTCCTGACGCCAGAGCAGTGGCTGGCGCGCGAAGGCAGCATGTTCGTCGCGCTGAGCGCCTCCACGTTCAGCCTGCTTGCCATCGGCATCGAGCGTCACATGACCATGGTGCGGCTGCGGCCGAGCGAGATGGCTGGACGTGGCCGCCTGCTCGGCCTGCTTGCCGCTTGCTGGGCTGTGTCGGTGCTGCTCAGCGCCCTGCCCAGCCTGGGCTGGAACTGCCTGGACCGCCTGTCGGCGTGCTCCACTGTGCTTCCTCTGTACGACAAGAGCTACGTGGCATTCTGCATCAGCATTTTCAGCGCACTCCTGGCTGCCATTGTCGTGCTCTACATCCGCATCTACCGGCTGGTGACATCCAGTGGGAGGCGTGTGAGCAGCAGGCCGTCTGAGCGCTCATTGGCACTGCTGCGCACCGTCGTCATCGTGCTTGGCGTCTTTGTGGTGTGCTGGGCGCCCCTCTTCCTGCTGCTGCTCCTGGATGTGGGCTGCAGCCCTGCCCAATGCCAGGTGCTCTACCAGGTAGACTGGTTCATCGCTCTGGCTGTGCTCAACTCGGCCCTCAACCCGCTCATCTACACGCTGTCTAGCCGGGAGATGAGGGCCGCCTTTTTCCGCTTGCTGTGCTGCTCCCAGCCTCAGCTGGACGTTACCACACACAACGCTGGGCCGCCCAATCTGGGCACAGTCATCCCGACTGTGGAGAACAGCAAGTCCAGCATGGGCAGGGCTGGGGATGGGATCACAAGAGCTGTCAAGGGTAAGACACCAACACCTTTAGGTTCCAGCTACCAACACTCTGAAGCCTCTTGTCCTACTCCCTCCCAGCCCTCCAGCCCAGCTGAACTTCTGTCCGCTGTCCTGGTCAAAGCAGGCGCTCTCCCCACCCTTACCAAGTTCTAACCCCCCCTTCCCTGCCAAACCAGTTAGCCCTCGTCAATATCATTATTTGTTTGAATGCGTGCACTGATGTTCATGGCAAACACTGTCTGGACCGCGAAGGACAACAAAACGTAGCGGGCTGTCTGAGTGGAATACTTCAGACTTTGACTTGCAAAGGAGAACATCATCCTGACAGCCCTCAGCACAAAAGGCAGTTGGTTAAAGAGTTTAGGCAGGGGTATCAAATACTTTGCTTACTCTTAAAATTCAAGAAGCTCGTGCCTCTTAAGAATTTTGGACCTCTGTGATTTTGAAATTCACATTTATAATTTGAATGTATCTGATAATACCATTTAAATATCGTGTGTGCGTGTGTGTTTTCAACACAAGGGTGCATGACACCATGAATCTGAATAATCAGATGATGTATGAAATGGTTTAATGGATTGACGCACTCTAATCCAGCATTGTGAGTTCTCAGCCTTCCCATTGACTAGAATTACAGTTTATTTTTATAAAGGTTTCTCTACATGTTCATCAGTTCATATAGAACAGAATGCAAACAAGTATACAGCTGTTAGCATAAGACAAAAATAATATAGTCTACGGTACAACATTAGCTTTGAGTAGAAACATTTTTTAACATATGATGGTTTGTACTGTTTCATATTCTACGTAACTAAGAGTATCTGCTCACATCAATTATTTTATGAAAATGGTGTTTTCACTTTTAGTTTTTTTTTTTCTTTAGATATGGCACACAATGGAGAAGATCCATCAAAGTACTGATCATTTTCATCTTTTTATTATATAAATACCATTCCGAATATATATTCCAAATAAAAATTCTGTAAATAGCTTTTTTTTTTTTTTTTTTTTTTTGCACATTATGTTCATAATGCTTCGTCTGCAATGGTTTGGCACCCTGACCAGGGTGTCCTCTGCCTTGTGCCCTACGATGCCTGGATATTGGCTCCAGCCCAGCCATGACCCCAACCTGGATAAGTGGTTTAGAGGATGGATGTATGAATGGCATATATTTATTTAAAAACCGGTTGTCTATTAGGGTTTAATTTAAATAGTCAGGCACAGATTTTTTATTCATATACCTTACTATGAGATGATAGTTTAAATAAAGACATTTATTAACATACAACCTATCAGAGTAAGAGTTACTTTCCCCAGTTGTCCCCATGTTCATATATTTTGACCGTTTTTAATGGACTACTGATTATACAAATGTGTAATTTTGATATACTTTATGAATTTGTTATATTCGTATAGGACTTTAATCCAGAGGTGGTGACCACGCATAGGTTGACATAGATGCTAGACATAGATAAAACAGAAAACAGAAAATTACTTCATAATGTAAACTGGAACATAAGGCTGAAGGTTAAAATATATGCTTGCTTCATGCCCTGATGACCATTTTAAAATGCCTTGTAAGTGGTTATATATGACTGTTAATAAGGCCCAGTTTAGCGGTGGTAATCTGAAATTTGAGGTGAGGGCACAGGTTATGTTTCAGCAGTGGGTATTATGGTGTATACCTATTAATTGTTTATGATATATTGTCTGAACACTTTCCACTTTAAGTACGGTATTACATTACTGGAAATGAAATACTTGTTTTAAAATACCTATTGTAAAAATTTGTAACTCTAGCATGTAGTTAAACACCATAGTGTATAGTCATATTTCAACACTGGAATTTTAAGGGTAAACAGTACAAAAGTCATTGCACTTTAGATTTTACATTTCGTTAAACTGGAAATATTTACAATGGTAATGTAGGCTCAACATTTCCATCTGGTGGTCAAAGTTTGAACCTGTACATGACCTACGCGTGGACGATATTGCTGCAGCGCGATGCTTCGTTGAAAGGTTTAAACACTAGAACATACACACAAAAAGCACTTGCATACATAAACATAAGTGCAATAGTGGAATAGTTACCCCTGCAGATGTATTAGAACGTAAATATAAATGTGTCTGTATGTAAAAGATCTGTTTATCTGAGGGAACCTACCCAGGGGATTAATAAAGTCCTACCTTACCTTACCTTACCTTAACTTAAAGAGTAGTTAGGAGCCAACCACAAATTTTCTAACAGTGGATGGATATATATATATATATATATATATAAGATTTTCAGACATGTATACATTGGCAGTTGAATTGATAGATTCCTACGTATACCTTGATTCGTGAAAGGATGAAATTTCAAAACAAGTGATGGTATAGCCACGAGAACATACGGCCACTGTTGACAGGAATGATCCAAACCAGACAGCTTACTCATCTTGTCAAAAGTTAAAACCCCCCTTTTAATGTACATTTCTCCAGTGGACCACCCAGGGGCGTATTTAGAAAATTTGCCATGGGGTGTCAGGGAAATTTAAAGGGGGTTTCAAAAGAAAAACATTCTTTCAGATGCACAGTGATACATGTATGAAGCAGGCCTACACATGATGTAGACACAGTCAGGCATCACAAAGATAAGTTCAGCTTCAGATCAACAGTCAGCATTTTTTGGTTGACATTTTATAATTCGCACTGTAAAAACTGCAGACAAAAATGTTTGACAATGTCTATGTAGATTTGTAACATGATGTTTAAATTTGTTTTACAATTAAGAAATTGTCAGAGGACTTGTCCAAAAACACCTGCATCTGACTACAAACAGACCAAAAGAAAATGACGCGGTCATCGCCCACTCTATGAATGATTTGGAGATTTTACATAATTGTGTTCACCAAAATCTGTCTTGAGAGCTAGTAAAGCACTTACTTAAAGCAAAAATACACAGGATATATGGATTATACAAACTAGGCAAAATGTTTATGAGAGAAGGGAGAGAAACACAGCCATACTCGTGTGGTTTGTCTCGAAGGCAGCGTTACCTTTAAAAATGTGTAAATGACATAATACTTTTGAGATTCATTATTAAACTTTTTTCACAGTTGTTTTCACATTTTGATGCCAATAATGGTACGTGTATAGAAAACATAGTGTGCTTATAAACATATTCCATCCATTCGCCTAACTGCCTTTTCCAATTCAGAGTCGCAGGAGGCCTGGAGCCCATCCCAGGGGGCACAGGGCAGGGGACACCCCAGGCAGCGTGCCAACCCACCACAGGGCACATGAACACACAAGGGGTAATTTCCAAACACCAACCAACCTAACCCATTTGTCTTTGGACCATGGGAAGAAACCAAAGAAAACCCACCAGCACAGGAAGAACAGGCAAACTCCACACACACACACAGACCCACAGTGGGCACTGAGCCCCGGGCCTGGAGGCGCAAGGCAATGGCACTAAGCACCATGCCACCTTGTAAATGTATTTGTATAATGTATTTTCATTATTTGTTACTGAACAAAAACAAGACTTGAAGCATATAGTCAGTTTTAATAGAGTAAAATGAATTTCTCAAATCATGCTCAACAACAGAAATAAGTAGAATTAAGTACAAAATGGCGTACACATAAAAATAGTAGTATAACGTAAAAAGTTACATTAGGACACTTCCATACTGGTGTATCGACAAGTGGATCTAGACTGATATGTGACATATTAATCAGCTGGGGTTTCAATTTCAAATTTATTTTTGACCTTATCTGTTTGAGTACACCACCATTAATGTTAACTGTAGCTATATGGGCACCTAGCTGCAAGTCTCTCACCACAAAGACGCAGAGGGAAAAATAGGACAAATTATGAATTATTTTTAATGGTACCTTCTTTCACCAAATGCAAATGACCACAGCCTCACCAATCACATGGTTTAATTTGAAGCATCATGGAAAAGAAAGGAGGAGACGTGATGCAAGTGGAATTATATTGTCTTTAATTTGTATTATTTTTACATTGGGGTGGCAAATGGATAAAAAAATGGATAATTTTACTAAGGTGGCAAAATGCCAGTCTATACCACCCTTGTAAATCCTGTCAGACCACCACAAACAATGTTAAATTGGGCATAATCTGTGAACAAATAATGCACCGAGGAATTGAGGGACCTGGAAGGTTTCGAACAAGGGTCGACAAGGCGTACAAAACAAGAGGATTAGCCTGCTGATTTAAAGATCCGAGTCTCCAGCTCTGGAACCCAATCGAGCTCTTATCTCAATGGTAGGGGTGACGTAACCCGTCACCATCTATGCAGCCAACCTGCTACTACTTAAACACTACATTAAATCAGAGATCTAACAATGAATAGTCAATACAACTATTGTGCTGTAATAGAAGGGATAACAAAACTGGCTATTTTATCTAGCTGTTATATTTGACATTTCTATAAAAAATTAGGATTGGGCAGAAATGCCCCATTAGAACAATAACATCCTAACCTTCACATGTTTTTGGAAAAAGGGAATAAAGACTGCTTTCCAGATTCTATCTATTCCCCAGTTCCTCTGTTTACTCATGGCAGCTGCACCAGCATCTTGCATAAAACCCACCTGGTGCAACAGCAAGCAAGTGGGTTAGGGTGAATCCAAAGGATTGCTGGCCATAAGCAAGGATATTAACTATTCAAAGGTCAATTGTTACATTCATCATACCAATTAATTGCTGATCCAGGCCCATCTTGCTTCTCAGTTCCCCCCAGTCTGATTGTGGTTTGAAAACCAGGCCTGCAATTAGCCCGGAAAGGGTTTGGGCAGGCTTTACCAATCAGCCCAGTGGCACCAGTCTTAGCAACCCAAAAGACTGAGTGCTGCAGATGAGCCTGTTGGGGTCTACATGCACATGGCTGGTAAATTTCACACCCTTTGTGTTGTGTAGAGCAGCACCAAACACCTGATCACTCAGTGGTAACACATTCCTACGCATCACAGCCCACTCACATTTATGTAACATTAATGTAATGCTTTGTTCTACACAAAGAGAGAAAACAACCAAAACAGAGTGCATTATGAGATGAACACACAGAGATGAGGTGTCTGTGCAAGCACTACGTTGTCTTCTCGATTTGTCTTTAGTTTCCTGTTAGTCAGACTGTAGGTACAAGCACTGGCGTTAGCAGGCGGGGTGAAGCTCCTCTGTGAAGAGCTGTTGTTATCTCACCCTGCCCTGCACGCCAGCTTATCATTTTGTCATTCTTCTCCACTTACGCCCGTGCTCCCAAGCCCCAAAACT
The DNA here is from genome assembly GCA_025773905.1 of Chitala chitala. Taxonomy (NCBI): domain Eukaryota; kingdom Metazoa; phylum Chordata; class Actinopteri; order Osteoglossiformes; family Notopteridae; genus Chitala; species Chitala chitala. The sequence goes on from JABJVR010000029.1 coordinate 2,554,770, forward strand.
GAGCCTGTTAGCCAGACGCTCGTCTTCCTTGGATGGCTGCCACCAGCCCAACAGCCACGCTTCCTGCAGCGCTCCAGTGGGCCGGCACATCTGCAAGGGATTAGCGCCATGCAGGTTACTCGAGCACACTTGCGTCTTGTGCTTGTGTGTGTGTGGACACACAGCTGCGCAATTTGTCACGTATCCCCTGGCTGTGCCACTTGTGCATCTGAGAAACCCATGCCTGTGGAATTTTTAGGTCGGATACCCCACCAGCATCGCACGTCACATGTGAACATGCCTGGTTTAGTCATCATCAAGTGTTGCTGCCGCACCGATTCATAAGTAGCAGACGACGCCCTATCAACCGTGTCACTGTCAGTTATCACCACACAGTCACTGTATTAAACACACCACACAGCTGCAACACAGACTGTCCCTGGGTCAGTAGGTGTTGGTAATGAACATTGTTTACAATGACCGTAGAAAGTTGCCTCAATTTACATATTTTTAAATGCCTTGTTTTACTGCAATAAAAAAAGCTATATTTAAATTCTGGAAACTTTAGCGAACAGTAAAATAACGTTGTGACCCAGTCATTTGGAGATGTGGGGAGAGGTTCCTTGTCCCCACTCCTTGTTACACTGGTAATCAGCTGCTGCCGTTTCATTAGGCGCCATAATGAAAGCAATCCCAGTCCTTTTCACTCGAGCAGAAGCCAAATAATGAATACCCTACACCCCCACCCCCACTATACCCCTGCTGGGTAATCGAAGGAGAGGAGCCGCCGTCTGCTTTAATGACAAAAGCTTGGCCATGCTCTCGGGCAAGGCCTGCCGCTTGCGCTTGCCTCTGCTTACCGTTCTTTAACATTTCAGCAGCTCTACCAACGAGTGTGTCTGCACACAAGCCTTTGTTGTCTTGTTTTCATAGTTCACATGGTTGTGTGTGTGTGTGTGTATGTGTGTGTCTGTGTGTGTGCGCGCGTGCGCGAGAGAGAGAGCAGGGGAGAGAGTGAGGGAGAGAGTTGTTTTTGTAACGAAAGCTTTAGTGCAGGCTGCTCTGAATGCCAACCTTGAATCCTTTTAACTCCCACTCAAACATTGTACCCTTAAGAAGGCAGGACACAGTGTTGGTCACACTTAGAATGAAAGGTACTTTCAAATCTTTTATTTCCTCTGTACATCCCAAAAACCTCAACACATCTTAAAAAGCCGAGTTCATTTTTAATCAGTACCATGAGTGGCAATGCAGATTATTATAACAATACTACAATTAAATTGTGATGGTGTTGCTGTCGGTGATACTTTTGCTGCTAAAACATTCAACATTGAGCTGCTAAATTCTCAACCTTATCCATTTAGGTTGGCACAGACTAAAGAGCTCCTCCCAGCAGTTATCTACAGTATTTACTGGTTTATGGTAAAACTCAGCACTGCAAACCAGGCAGTGATCCTCTGGACAAACAGGTGTGCTGAGAACAAGGGAGGTTGTTATAAAACTACAGTCTAACTGGATGCAGCACTGATGGGATTAGACAAATTCTAATTTAACATGCCAAATGGACAATCCAGTGACACATAAAAGAAGGCAATATAAAAATGAAGGCGGCCATGGTTCACTCCAAAAGCCACACAAAATCTAGATCTGTCACTTGTATATATAGCCAGAGGACATGAGATGAGAAATAGTGTTATAAACTCCTATCCGTAAAGCCTTTCTTGTCTCAATATTAAAGACACAAACCTTGTTAAAGCAAACAAGTAAAAACCTTCAACAGGCTGACCCTCTGAAATTTCAATAGGCACAGTGACAATGACATTGACGACAGGAAGAAAAAAAAAAAAAACAAAAAAAACAAAATCAATCTCTTAAAGCAATAAGACCACCTTAAGTCCAGTTGGTGAATGGAGGCGTCCAGTGTGAATGTGCATGCTCGTGACTGCCCCAAGAGCTGGTGGTAATGAGGAGGCACACAACCGGCGCTGCAACGCATGCCTCAGAGCGTCTGCACCAGCACAGGGAAGAGCAGCGACAGGTGCTCAGCGCCTTTGATGGGCAACTTGTGGGTGGTGTAGTAGTGGACGAGATCCGGGATAGTGTCAAAAGGAGGGCTGTTCTGACCCAGGACGTACTTCCCCTCCTTGGACGTGGTGAACTTCATATGCATGAAGCCCTGGGAGCTCCTGAGGAAATAGAAGTGAAGTCCATGGTGTTCTTTTGAGTAGTACATGAACCTGAGCTCCACACTCCTGCTACAAGCAGCTGTTTAAGACGTTTTACACTCGGGCCTGTATACTTCCTCTTTCTTTTACTCTGCTCCTTCCTTACAGATTTACATATGCTCCAAGGTTAACTGCACCGGCTTTAGTTAATTCAGACAGTATCGCTGAGCGACGGTGTCATACATTTCCTCCCTTATCTGGTGGGGTCAGAGTGAACTTGTTATAGAGCAGAACAGGAGTAGACACAGAAAGTGGGATGAAAAACAGCTTTTTATTTAATATTATTTAGACAAATGAATTATGTATTAGTATAGCTGAATATCTGTATGTGTATGATGCTGACTGGTTCTCTATGATCACACCAGGATGGAGAAATGGCATAACAATGGTATTGAGAACAAAGGACTTTGAAGAAGAGCTTTGAATTGTTGATATTCAAGCTACCGATGGTATTCTTACTGTTTTCATTTGCTGGCAGAACTTTATTAACTTTGTGTGAATAGGAGCAATTCCAAAAATTTACTTCTACATTCTTAAATATTTTTTCATTAATACCTTTACAATACTCTTGTTATATACTATACCATTGCTTTGGCCTATATTAATTTCTATATTAAGTCTATATTAATGTGCGCTTCTTTTGTTCAACATACCATTAAACGGACTTGCAGCATCCAATAAGTAGTTTGAACAGACTTTCTATTCATATATGGATTATGTCTTACAGTACACTGAAACATTACTAGATGCTAAATAAAATCATTTTCTTTTGAAGAAATTACCAGTAACCATAAATAGTTTTTAAATTATTTTATTTTTTGTTGTTAGCCATGGTATAAGTGCGTGGGGCTGGCTCACAACAAGTTGCCTTTGATTATTTTTAGAGAACTGCACCCCTCATTGTGGTTATCCCTTACTTAATACATTATTATAAATGATACCTGGTCTTAATTTTTAGACAAAGTAAACCTTACGTGAACACAAGAACCTGAATTCAGTGCTCACGTAACAAAGAAAGTGAAGGTTTGAGCAGAGCCTGGCATTTCATGTGAGAGAGACACACAGTCACACGTAGCCAAGGGGGAGAAGAAAGAGGACAGAATGTAGTTATGGCAACAGAATGCTGTGGCACCTCCCCTTTAAGAAACAAGGTTCTATCATGATGCACGTCTAATTATAGTAACAAAGAGAGAAAAGGAGCGTAATTGGCTGTCTGCAGTGACTTATTACACTGAGCAGGACCAACACAGAGTAAAATAAATTCTGTATCTACATTTATGGTTTTAGGCATGCACGCACACACAAGCACGAGTGTGTGCGAAATGATTTTACTTAATAGATGTGGCAGCTGAACAAAACTCTGCAAAAAAAAAAAAAATGACACTGAACATAGTTTGTGAAATCAGGAGATGCCCTATCAAGACTTCATTAAAGTCAGTAAGAATACAGTAAAGAAGCTATACAGTAATAATCTAAAGTGCTCTGCCTCTCCCTGTAGAAGGGCACACAGATTGAAGTAATGCACACTGGCTTTGCCATTCACAGTGTCCACGATGCTGCTGTCCTTACGCGTGCCTTTTTACAACAATTCAAGTGCACTCTGGTCGTGTAGCTTAACAGTAAATGTCACATCAGGGACCCCTGGAATTAAATTAGTTCTAAGCCATTACTGCTGATTGGAATACTTGGGGGGCAGGGGGAGGGGTTGTGAAGGAGCTCCGCTGTTTTTGGGCGATTAATATTCATTGGAGACAGGATGGAGGCTTGCACATACTCAAGCACACTACCTGCCGGATCAGCACTCCAACAGAGATAGAACACAAAGGCAAGAGAGGAACGTGGCTGGCGCTCAGGATATAATTAGCGAGAGGACCTGTCCAGACAGCAGTATGATACTAAACAGTGGTGAGAAGCTGGGGCCTTAAAGGAGGGGAATTACAGCTACAATGGCACACAGCAAGGATGGATCACACTGCAGAATCAAGTATTTAATACAAAGCCAGAGGGCTGGGGACAGAATTTATTGGGCATAATGAAGTGAAAAATCCATGAATAGAATGTGCTTCCGTAGGAGGCAGAGGGTTTAAATGCATCAAGACGGATTACATATGCTCCATTTAATTTCTGATTCTAACAATGCAGAAAAAATGTGCGTGAACACACTTCAGGACAAAACACATGCAAGATGGTGAGAAACTACATGCTAATATATTTGATAGAGGGAAGGAGGAGGAAGGGTACCTGATAGAAAGGGAGTACTCAGAGCGGCTGGTCTGGCTGTTCCTCACCAGGTAGCTGCACTCTTTACACAGGGTGAGCAGGGATTCGGCCTCTGAACGAGACAAAGCTCCATGGTACCACCTGACACACACACACACACACACTCTCTATGGGCAAGTTTATATGGCAATAACTAAAAAGCTTTGTGTAAAAACCATAAATAAAGCCATTTTACACACTAAGCTTACTCTAACTACAAGAATTTTCGGGACGCCCTATGACAGGCCAATACCTGATAGAACTTAGTATTGCTTAACATATTAGGAGAAGGTGGCTAAGAAGTCATGTTGACATTTCAGCAATATTTTGTAATTTGTACCAGGAAAATCACTACCAAAAATCTATTCAGTGTGCAGAGCTACCAATAAATAAATAAAAACAACAGACATTAATCAAGCCATTCTGGAAAAGGACATTTGCTAGAAAAATCATTAATGTAATAGACAACTAATGAATACCCATTTGCAGCTTTTGCATGCTCCTTTCCAAACCCTTTCAGCAGACATTAGGGGAACAGGACTTGGCATGTTTATATACAAGCAGCATTGCAGAACAGAGATAAAGTGGACAGCCACGTCAGGAGCTCTGAGACACATGGCTACATACACCTGTTTCTCCAACGGCATGGTGGGGTCCACCCTCTCTCCAAGCACACCATGGGAGTCTGTGGCCTTCCGAAACCTGCCGGCTCCGCCTATCAGAGGATTGGTCCTGGAAGGGCGCAGGCGCTCTGTGGGTGATGAAGGCCGCTCCCAGTCAGTGGCTTCGAACTGCACTGCAAAGAGAGAAAGTGGACTACAATAAAGACAGGGTAGAGAACAGAACTACAATAAACAAGAAATTTGGCCTTGTCCGAGGGAAAGAGGTGGTGTGACCAAGCCTGATCAAACAGTGACAGTTCCATAGAAAGGTATTACAATGGGACACTGATGTTAATGACAGGGGCTGAGTGAGAACTTGAGAACTTCTCATAAAGTCAAACTGAAGGAGGTGGGCATAAAGAAACAATTGGCACAGGATTCTGGGAAAACAAAGTCCAGTGAGGCAGAACTACAATTCGGGTCCTGGAGGTACGACTGCTCTTGACGTCTGTGTAGCAAACAGGCAGATAAGACAAGGGGTTCTGTGTTTGCAGGGCCAGCTGTATGCAGCAGCCCCTAAGGGTCAGAGGTCACCTGACACTCTGAGAAGCAGCTCCTCCTCCAGCCGCCCCACAGGCGGAGGCCACGGAAGGTCAGCCATGCCCTTAATGTCTACTGGACGAACAGGCCAGAAACCAATAAACAGAAAACAAAGCTAGGCTGGAACACAGGAGGAGATGGAGGAAGTAGAGAGAAGAAATGGAACAACACAAAAAAAAACAGCAAAGCCAGGAGAAGCAACAGATGGGACAGAAGGAAAGGTAAATAAAAAAAGAAGCCATGAGCCTGAGAGGTACAAAGGAGGCTCCATTTTGTGGCCAGTTAGCAAGCAGTAGTTCAGTGGGGGGAGGGGGACAGCGTTATTACTCACTGTGTACAGTACATCCATTTTTTTTAATCAGCTCCAGACATTCAGTAACAGCACAGTGTTCTGTGCTGAAAGTTAAATCGCCAATGGGTTTAAGAGAGCACAGAGAACTGCTGCCAATACACATGCTCAGCACGCAAAACCCAGTAACACACAAAACGCATTCATGGAACAAGGGACGTCTTTATTCTGCGCACCGCTGGCCTGAGACATCAAAGGAGACTGAGCGGTCGTTTTAAAAAGGAAACAGGCTGAACATGTGGCCCACCTCTCCCTGGTTAATTATTGAGAAGAGCGAAACACTCTGGCGCTTTTCGCTCGCCTCACTGTGAATTATTGATGCATGGTGCAGCACAATGGTCCCATCTGGAGACCAGCAGCCCGACAGAGCCCATGATTAAATTGTGACCCAGCCCCACTCGACCTCTCCGAGAGACAGGGAGAGGAAGAAAGAGGGGGACAGGGACGAGGGGGGAGGGAGTGAGGAAGAGGAACACATGCTAAATTTCTTAGCTACAGCTTCCCCCAGAAGAAGACGACCAGGAACAAGGTGCATCAGGGGAAGGAAGCGAGCGGGTGTGTCTGTTCTACTGGAGGGACTTCCAGCCAGAGCAAGAGCGGCAGTCCTCTGGGCCTGACCGAGAGCCATGATTCATGAGCTGGGCCTCCTTCAACGACCAGCCCAGTTTTAATCACAACATACAACCAGCTACTGCATGGGAGGATTTTATAGCTGCACTTTAAACAGATACACTGTACATCAGCAAATAAAATTAATATGTAAATTAATGAACACATACACATCAATATATATAATATTACATTACAAATATATACACTTGCACGCTCCAAGATAAAGGTACATTACATTGACAATGTCTCCTGAAACAGCAGACAAGTTTACTAGGGTTTTATTTATTTAGGTTTATATAACTGATTACTTTTAACATTTAAATGAATGCCCCTGTGTGTGCGCTTACCAGTGACACCATGTTCTCCAACTCGACCCCTGAACCAACCCTTTTGCAACGATCTCACAACATCACCTCCGTCCCCCCATCCCACCCTTGTCAGCATTTAACACAAAGTCAGAGGGCAGAGTGTCACCTAACACAACCCCTGCTGAGTTGAACCCTCACCCCCTTTCTCTATATCTGTTAAACAGAGCGCCCATATGTCCCAGCTCACACCATGCCTGAGCTAGGAGACACAATGGCTTTGTTCAGACAGGAGAGTCACATTTGTCATATTCGCTCATTACAACAAATACACTGAATACACATGGCAACCGACAGCACAGCAGAAAAGACTAAGCCAACAACAGTGCCTGTTTGTTCTCTCTAGTAAAGCTTTACTTATATTGTAATAATGAATGCATCTTTCACTAAAATATCACATAGAAGACACGGGCCACTAATAAAACATGGCTAAACTTAAATCAAAAATGAGCCTTCAAGTAGCTGATCTTTGCGAGTTAAAAATTTTTAATTTGACTATATATTAGTTATTAAAATAGTGTATACGTGTAAAGCAATACACGTTTAACACACAGACTCAATTTCCAAAACAGAAAGCTCACTGTAAAACTGAAAACAACAATTTTTCCAGACACTTCTCCTAACATTTTTCTTCTGGTCATACTAATTAATTCCACCCCCCCATCATCTCACCCTGCAAATCGTGCTGACAAATGACACTCCATACTGCACTCGAGTCACGATGTTGTCTACTAATGAGTGCCAATTAGCACCTTAGTCCAGTGATAAAAGCAGTCCTGGGCTGGCTCCTTAGCAGAGCTGTCAGAGACAGGAGGAGTAGCGTACCCAGTGCCTGCCACTCTGAAGCTGATCCTGTGCTGCTCTGTACTGTATGGCAAGGTCCCCTCATTCTGCAGCACCTTCCCCCAGCTAAAGTCGAAAAAGTCAGTTCCCACTCCACAAACACTTCCCTAAGTGTGAAGTGTGAGGCAGCCCTGTCCCTCGACACAACCACCACCACACATGACCAAGATGGAGTTTTATTAACGTCTGTGATGCTGCCATGACACTAACAAATTTGTACAGGGAGACGCTCCTGTGGGTGGGGGGTGCTGTTAAGGAAAACCACTGAGGCACCCTGGAGACTAGAACAAGCAGTGATTTGACAGAAGACAACACGTCACTGGTCACTGTTCTCTTACACACACACACACACACACACACACACACACACACACACACACACACACTTTAAATTTTAGAGGAATATATTTTTCCAAAATGAAAAAAAAAAAAAAAAATGGCAAGTTATTGGTTTAGTATGAAAAATACGAATCTCAGTGCTAAAATATTTTTCATTTTACAACTAAGTGCCATGTGAGCCATTTTGTATCCTTACCTTCTCCCTCATTAAAGACAGTCTAATTTTTCCCATTTGCAAGTGATATGGAGTATGGTCGGGATGACCTCAGCAATTTTGCTACATAGCTCGAGGAAACTGCAAGGTTTTCGCTTCAGAAATGTTCCCAGGACACTATATGTAGAAATAATTACCACAACCACCAGTGAAGTTAGATATGAAAATGCAAATTATTCTGCAGACCGTCTTTTTTTCCCCAGACATACATTAGAACACTGGTAGTAGTACTAAAACATATGGTGGTAATAGTCACCTACAAATTTCTAGCAAGATAATTTTGTGAAAACATGCATATCAGTTGGTACTAGAACTTCTATTAGACATTACACTGATCAGCTCTTATGACCACACACACACACACACACACACACACACACACACACACACACACACACACACACACACACACACACACACACACACAACCTTTTTCATAGTAACCCGAGCACTTGGTGATGATCAGCTTTGCTTCTGAACCTTGAGCACTCATGTAATGGGGGAAAGGGGGTGATGATCCACACTCCAGAAATAAGCGAATAGGAGTGAAAGAAGGAATGAGTGCTAATGGAGAGAATGCAGAACTGCTGCTAGCAGAAAGAACCCCCCCCCCCCATTTTCCATCAGGGGTTTATCTGTACGCTTGTGTCAGAGCAGTGGGAGGGGGGCGGGGCTGTCACCGCTGGAGAGATAAAGCTGTGAAGATGGAGAAGGTGTCAGCGTGTGAGTGATTGCTCCCCGCCAGGGCGGCGCACCCCCTCCCTCAGCAGCTGTCACTGATTGTGCTCTCCCTTCCTGTAGCTGCTAAACTGAGCCTCGAGGCTCCGATCCTAAGGGCTTCCCCTCAACTGCTCCGCGTGTGCCATGTGAACCGCGACCTGGGACGGCTCACCATTGCTCATTCCATATGCACAAACGCACACCACACACAAGAAAGTTTCAAAGTATTACAAATTGTCCAACCCAGATAGGGAAAATTTTTGTAGTAACCTCTGAACTACTAAGTCGCATCAAAATCATACATCAGATCCCACTTGGAACGGTGATACCATTCAAGCAATTAGCTGCGTGTTTCTTTCCGAGAACCTTTTCTAACTACCCTGTAAATGATCCTGCCCATAAGTTTAAATATGTTCATGAGTCCATCAGCCATCTTCATTCTCCTCATATATCAGGATAACGGTGCAATCACATTTCTATTAAAGTGTGGTCTCATTACCCGCATGACGGTGACTCCTAAGTGCTACGCTAATAAGATTTGTGCATATTTTACCTCTAGTGCTGCCCACGTGCTCATTTTCCAATAGCCTCCCATCGTATTTATTGCTGCATCAGTTATGCGCATGTGAGCATGAAATTAATTAAGTGAGAGGTGAAAGGTGTAGGAAGTGATTGTGTGGATTGGTGGGGGGGGGGGGGTGCTGACCGAGACAGCAGCCAGGGTGATTTATTCTCTGTCAAAACCCCCCAGCACAGCTCAATTATACACGCATGGTCTACAGCGATACTGGTACGCTGCCAGCACACCTGCCCCACACAACTGCCAACACGCGTGCACCTGTTACATGTGTGCAGACACTCAATATGCATGGGGCCAAGGGGCACGCACGTCACCGTCTCAGTTACCCGGCTGGCGGCAAAAAGCAAAGGCTGCGCTCCCTTCACATCTTTCGATGACTGCAGGAGCCGAACACACGTGGAGCTATTGGGCCTCCGTTTGAATGGGGTTGGAAAAAACACAAATGTTGGAAATAGGCACTGAGCTCTCAGCCACGTTTGGAATTTCACAACAGACTGTTACAGAGAAACGATCAGCCTGTACATTTGTATCAGCGCCATGTTTCCAGGACAAAACTGATGACTGCTGTTCCCTGCACAACTGTTGTCCACTGCCAATGATGGACTGTACTTACACACTGTAAATATGCATAAATATACGCCAAATAAGGGGCTTCAATGGTGCCACTATTCCTCCTTTCCTGGGGAACACTGACAAAAAGCCTAAGCACACTATGTTCGTGTTAAGTTCACTGTAGCTCTATAAAACCTTAGCACTGTGATCTCAGGAATTTTCCTACTGTTACAATGAATAAATGCTAAGAATTAAACTAGTGACCATGTGTGCCATCTAAATTGAGTAGGAAGGGTGGAGGTGAGGGCAAGTAGGTGGAGCCATACCTGCAAAGGCTTTGGAGATGTGGTCCTTCTTCCATTCCCAGGGCTGGTCGTACTCGTCAGCCGGCCGCTCATCATCCCGGGGCAGGCGGCTCTCACGGCCCTCCTCAGAGAGGGCCCTCTGTCCGCCCTCCTCATACGGCGTGTCATACAGCTGAACTCCACCCCTCAAACGGCCCCCTCCTGGGGCGCGTTGCAGCTCTAGGATACGAGAACCACACAGCGTTCAGAGTGGTGCACTGAGAGGAGAGAACAAAGGATTCCACTAGAGTGTCAGGACACTGTTTGCCACATGGCTTGTCTCTCTAAAAGAAAGCCCCGCAGTAATGGAAGTGTTGTCGAAAAAAAAAAAAAAAAAAAAAAAAAAAAAAAAAAAAAAAAAAAACAAATTTAAAATTTAATAATGGGCAAATGGGGTTTGAATTGATGGTTTTGTGGCAAATTCCAAAAGGAGCCCAGCTT
>JABJVR010000029.1:2565893-2580929 GCA_025773905.1 Chitala chitala
TGCACAACAGCAAGAATACTTAGAGTGCGTGCACAACAGCAAGAATACTCAGAGTGCGTGCACAACAGCAAGAATACTCAGAGTGCATGCACAACAGCAAGAATACTCAGAGTACGTGTACAACAGCAAGAATACTTAGAGTGCATGCACAACAGCAAGAATACTTAGAGTGCGTGCACAACAGCAAGAATACTCAGAGTGCGTGCACAACAGCAAGAATACTCAGAGTGCATGCACAACAGCAAGAATACTCAGAGTACGTGTACAACAGCAAGAATACTTAGAGTGCATGCACAACAGCAAGAATACTTAGAGTGCGTGTACAACAGCAAGAATACTTAGAGTGCGTGTACAACAGCAAGAATACTCAGAGTGCGTGCACAACAGCAAGAATACTTAGAGTGCGTGTACAACAGCAAGAATACTCAGAGTGCATGCACAACAGCAAGAATACTTAGAGTGCGTGCACAACAGCAAGAATACTCAGAGTGCGTGCACAACAGCAAGAATACTTAGAGTGCGTGCACAACAGCAAGAATACTCAGAGTACGTGCACAACAGCAAGAATACTCAGAGTACGTGTACAACAGCTGTTTTTCTTTTTGTATTGTCACTGGTGTCTTTCACTAAAGCTCTACAGTTATTGTAACTGTAGCCTCACTTATTTCTGCAGTTACAATATCACTTTTACTTGTGCAAAATGTCTCACGTGCATCAGAATTTGCATAGTACAGAATTTCAAATCCCACGGGACTCAGCCTGTTTATGCAGATCACCTTGGTGCCTCTGTATCTTTCCAAGCAGTACAGGTGTAAGTAGGTGTAGTGAACTGTTATTAATTGCTTAACGCCAGACGTAACGTGGGGAAAGGTAATGATTAATGGTGCATTTCAGCTGCGCTGTACGCTTGGATTTGTACACGCTTGGCGTCTTAACAAAATTCTGTAAAACTATCTTGTAGTAGTGTGGAGAATTTCAGTGAGAAGCAATGACCACGTTGTGCTGAATTTTACCTGTAAACTCTTTGGCACAGTAACTTCAGAAGGTATCCTCTTGTCAAGTGTAAAAATACATTAGGAGGTCTGAATTGAGTTATATTGCAAATTGATGAAGGCTTTGAGCAAGCTCTGTCTGTTCTAGTATAGGAGCAGTGGACTTTTCCCACATTTTCACATCGTATGCTTCCAGTGGTACAGAATTAGTCAACATCTTGAAATCTAGTTGTGAAACTAAACTGTAATTCACATTTTGTTGGCCCCCTATTTGCAATTAAAGGATTGTTCATTGTTTCATCGTTTAATTTAAAACTGATACTGGTAATAGTGAGAATCTCTCCCATGTAATCCAGGGCGCAAAGCATGGTACATCCTGGATGGAGCACCTATCAACGGCAGGACATAAAAGTACACATACACACACACGCACACAGAAAATGGGAAATTAAGGGACAACAGTTCAACTGAACTGTATGCATCTGGATTGTGGACTCTCCAAAGCATTTGGAGCAGGGGACAATTAAAGGACTATGTGCCATCAATCACGTTGCACTGACCTTTACATCATGATGAACAGAATAACAATCCCAGTTAGGATGTACTGTTGTTATACCACCAATTCACTACTGGATGGCAGAGCATAAAACAGGTGTGCAGTGTCCTTGGACATTTCCCTGTTCCCTTGTGGCCCAATTCTACCAGAAACAGTGTTTTCACTTCTCTTTTGCTGCGCTTTCATCTGAAGAAGTTAACGGGCCCAGAGAGCACTTAGCCCAGATCGGACTGTGGACAGGAGGGAGAGAGGGAACTGACAGAAACAAACGGCGAAGCTAGGACAGAGGAGGAGAAGGAGGAGGAGGAACTGCATTGGGGGTGACAGTATTAGGTTATGGTATGAAAAATAAGGACACAGAAGGAGTGTGTGTGTGTGTGTGTGTGTGTGTGTGTGTGTGCGTGCGAGAGAGAGAGAGAGAGAGAGAATGTGCTGATTACAGCATGAATACATAGCAGTTAACAGTGGGATAAGTGGCTGTAGTATTTGTTTGGTTTTGTTCAGGGAGCCAGAATACGTGTGACTGTCTGCACACACCATTGTTTTTAAAGAACATTGATTTATCTGTCTGATCGTTTGGAGGCCACAGCACAAAAACTGTGTGGCTCTGTGTGTGAGCCTTTCTTTGTCTAGGCATGTATGAATGTGTGTAATAGCAGCAGAGAAGTTTTTACGTATAGTTGGGCTGACAGCTGTAGCGGTTTGTGAGTGTGTTGGCATGCAGCTTGTGGCTTGGATTGAGGTGTCTTCTCTAGGGGTATGGCTTCTACAAAGACAGGAACTTTAACGGGGGGCTGGGAGAGTTAATTAAGCATGTTCTGATGTGATGGTCCTAGCCAGTTTGCTTGCAAATCAGGTGAAAGGACGTACACAGAACCGGTGCGGCAGAACTATGAGGCAGATGATAAGGATGTTTGAGCAGGGTGTGTGTCAGAGTGTTCGCCGCTGGGGCGTGGTTGTGGGTACTGGTCCGCGCGGCTGTCCTGGTCTGACACGGGCTGCCGCGTGTACTGTACCTCACTGAGCTCTATGGACCTGCAGCTCATCTCCTGCCTCATGAAGCGCTTCTGCCCCTGCCTCGGCAGATTCGCGGTATGTACCAACTGTCCGGAGCAGCATTGCCATGTCCGGGGAGGGACTTAGAGGGACGTTCAGCTGGCTGTTTGCTGAACTGAGCTGGGAAATCTGATTAGGGTTTGGCTTTTAAGTGTTTGACTTTGTCTTGACTGTGACTCGTACGGGTGGAATATGTCTGCATGATTTTGGCTTGTGTGTAAAACCTGTTGAGTGTTTAGCTTCACAGTAAGGGAAGTCAAGCTCCAAATGAAACAATGTTCAAAGTTTTTGGTATGAGATGCTGTACTAGCTAAAGAGGAGTTCAAACGGTGCAGTTTGATAACCAGCGTGGTGTGTGTGCCGACTAATTAAAGTGGGCACGGTAGAGTTGTGACCCGGTTCTCAGCTGAATCTTTATGTTATCTCAGAGCCAGGACTGGAGTAAAAGTGACGACAGACTGTTGCAAGCAGTGGAGCAGAACGAACCTGAGAAGGTTGCCGGCCTGCTTGTGAAGAAAGGGCTCTGTGCATACAAACTTGATGGAGAGGGGAAGTCGGCGTGAGTAAAATCAGACTCTTCTGTTTACATACATTTCAGTTTATACCTCTCTGTGCAGAACTGATTTAAGTCTTTTCTATTGCTAAACAAGCTTTGATAGATGGCATGTTATTTAGTCACAGCTCAGGCATGGACATGTACAACATTTGTACAGACACAGTCTGTCTTTCTGCATTTTTCACAGGTTCCATCTGTGTGCTTCTCGCGGCCGTTTGGACTGCCTGGAGGTCATCTTATCCCATAATGTAGACATCACGTCCACAGACGGCGCTGGTATATTATATATATTCTTACAGCAAATACCGTTCTTAGTTTTAAAATGTAATTGACAGGCTGCCTGACCTGCATCATCAGGAAACAGCTAATGAAATATACAGGTCAAGACACAGTTTAATTTTTACTAGCCATATTCAAACATGGAGCCATGCCTCTTCTGAGTTGGTGGAATCCTGGGATTGAACGGTGTCCATTGATTGCACAGTTCTGATTTTGGCCAGATATGGTTATACCACATCTAGACTCTGGACTGGAGTAATTTTGCTGGGAAGCATGTTATTATTTAGGGTGGGAGTATGTGATTTTGGACAGCCTTTTGTCTTTGCATGGATGTATCTCCCTGAAAAAGTATCAGAGTTTAATCCTCTACATTATTTAATGTGAGCAATTTTTCTTGCAATATGTTTTGTATTTTGCACATACATTGTGTTTTTTCGAAAGGATTCAATGCCCTTCACCTGGCAGCAAAGAATGGCCACGCTGAGTGTGTGAAAAGGCTTTTACAGGTAAGGGATCACTCTACACGCTGTTACTCTGAATGCATTTTAATACTCTCATATCCTTTGGCAGTTTTCCCCCTAGGAATGGAGTCTGCAGCAGGTATTAATAGGGGCGTTGGTGGCATAGCTTTTGGACATTTAATGAAATACGTGCTAGCATCTGTATTCTTTCTGCATGTATACATGTCGCTGATGCATCTGACAAACTTAAAATTAGACCTTCACAAACATACCGAAATGAAAACTGGCCAAGAATTTAAGTTAAATCAATTTTTATCCTATTGAATATTTACCCTACTTTAAAAATAATGGATAGTTTTGCTGCTGTCATCATGACACAAAATCTCATGAATGTCTTCATCTTACTGTTATTTATTTGCTTTAAAAGGAAAGGGTGCCTGTGGATTCTACAGACAGCTTTGGCAGGACAGCTCTACATCATGCAGGTTAGACATTTTCATCTATAAAACACAGTGTGTAGTACAAAACATACAGATGTGACCTGCTACACAGCACAGAGCATGCTGACCAGAGCCAGTGCACAGCACAGAACAGAACATACAGATCTGAGCCACTGTGCAGTAGAGGACACACTGACCTGAGCCACTGCGCAGTAGAGCACACTGACCTGAGCCACTGAGCAGTAGAGGACACACTGACCTGAGCCACTGAGCAGTAGAGGACACACTGACCTGAGTGACTCATTGACCAAACATGCAATTTTCCACCCTGTGATCTTAACTCTATTTCTAGCTGTGTGTGGGTGTACATCCTGCACTGAGGTGTTGTGGGATTTCAAGGCCTGTCTTGACGCTCAGGATGGGGTAAGAACAGCACTGTGCATTACTAAAACAAACTGGAATTTTTCATGTGATTACTCAGGTTTATTAATAGTAATGACAAATGCAGGTGGAGTCATTTTACTGGTATACAGAGTTTACTAACAGCAGTTTTGTCGCGGTTAACCTTACATGCCGAGATGTAAGATAGAAGCAATGTCCTTAGCAGTGTGTCACGTGTGATGTGTATTACATCCTATTTTATACCTCATATGCTTTATTTGTTCATGCGGTACAGTAATTGTATTTCATAAGACCTTACAAACTGATTATTATTAGCTGTTAAAACTGAAGTAATTTTTTAATTGAAGCGTCCTTGACTGAGTTAAATCTGACTAAAGAGCTGCACCTCAGCACTGAACACACTATGGAAGTCCTCTTAAAAATACACTATTTAATGTCCACTCACTTTCATAAATGAGTCACCCACATGTCATTACAAGGAATGCAGATGTCTTCCACTGCACACAGCTGTATATATGCAACAAGCAGTGAATACCAGTGCATGTCTTCTCTACCAGGAGGGGGCGACACCACTGTTGCTGGGGGCACAAATGAGCCATGTGGAGCTGTGTGCCTTCCTGTTGGATCGTGGGGCTGATGCCAACCTGCAGGACAGTCAGGGCAGGTGTGGCACATGAGCTGAATGTCAGTGTTGCTTGGTCGTTAACCACAGCCTGGGCACACACAGCCTTGCAGTGCTAATGACAGTGAGCGATTGTGAAGGTTTTGCTACATTCTACAATCTCCACTGTCACCAGTCATGCTCACAAACACCACTTTAAGTTCCATATGATGGTAAAAATAGTAAGGGGGGCAGATAAGTGATAAATAATTTTGGCAGACTTAGCTGTCTCTATGTAAATGCTTTTTTATATCTGTGTGCCGTTTAATTAGGATGGTGTTTGATTTTTATGTGCTAGTTTCTCATATCAGGGCAGCTGTTCTGCTCTGATGTCCTGCTTTGCGGTGATATCATAAAACTGGAATGAAAGACTGAGCATGTTTTTGCAAATCTTAATTATGGGTGGAAAAGTATCTTGATACCGGTACTGATCTTTAGCACACGGGTTTGTTGGGGGTAAACATGATATAACTCATTCGCCTGTGTTTCATCTTTCATAATTTAACCTGTGCCACTTTCAGTAGCTCTGTGTAAAAAAAATTGAGAAGCAGGTGTGTTTTAATGTGTATGGCTGTAACCATGCGTGCCCTCTTGTTCCATCCCAGGACAGCCCTGATGCTGGCTTGTGAGAGTGACAGCACAGAGACAGTGGAAGTTCTGCTCAGAGGCGGGGCCAACCCCTACCTCACAGATGCCCTGGGACACGATGCCAGTCACTACAGCATCGCTGCAGGCAACCAGTATATTACTCAGCTGCTGCGAGATGCAGGTACTGGCAATGGAGTCAAAGTGTTGTCTCAAGTCAGGAAAGCAAAACAGAAAGCCACCTTTCTCACCTTTTATCTTTGCATGTGCCATTTGTGTCTTGAAGACAACAAGAAGGGGGAATTACAAATGACTCATCATAAATGGGCAGGGCTGTATAATTGTAATTAATTGCAGCTTTGAAAAAACCAAATGAAATTGCGCCTGTTAAAACTGCTAAATTTTTCTGAGGTGATGGGCAAAAAAAGAGGTGATGGGCAAAAACATGGTTCTGTAGGTCTGTACTTTATCGGTATTTCTGTGAGTAAACAACGCATTAATGCAAGTCAGACATGAACTGTCTTGGATTGGACACCTCTCTGAAATGATGTATGCAGTTACACCACATAGTCACTAATGCTTTATCTCCTACAGAGGCATTAGACAGAACGTTTTGCAAAACACGAGTATAGGATTTACGTTGGATTTCAGCTCAGAATATGTGACAGCTTTGTATATTTTAGAAGACTGTGCTTTGTCTGCAGTGTAAAAGAGAAGACAGAGGCAGGCTCTTTTTGGGAAGTTGGTGTATTAGAAATTATTTCATGCTGTCTTGTTTTCTGCCATGCATACGTAGTCAAGGAGGGCTCAGGCAAGGAGGTAACTCCGACCGCTCTGCTTGTGCAGATTTCATTATTGCTCCGTGCACACTTGCCTCATGACACAACTGAGCGCCTACTTGTGAACTCTCTTCAGAAGCACTGGCATGGTGAATTTAAACACATATTCACAATTCACAAACTGACACTGTTCAAACAAATGCATGCAATTTTTTTTTCAAGCAGAACCACTTTTCTAATCCGGTAATATTAGACCTGGACATCAGACCGTGGTAAATGCCATTGGAGCCAGTGATGGAATCTGTCGCTTGTGGTTGTCTCTGCTGACCTCAGGTTATCTGATAAATGGCTGCTTCTGTCGTTCTTGCCTTCACTGCTGCTCTTGTATCTGTAAACCATGCAGCTTCCTGTTCCCCCTCCTCTGCCTGGGAGGTCAACGCAACGCAAGAGGAAAGCCCCCCCTCCACCAAGATCCCCTCCCCAGGTATGAGCCGAACCTTTGGTACAAGTAACCCAGTACAACTCTGGGGTGCGATGTATTTTTCCAGCATCCACATCTACAATACTGTCAATTACAGTTAATCCAGTCAAATTTTAATGAGTGGTTTCCCTATACCGTTTATTTAATATAGAGTGTTAGGTCATTGAGTGAATTTTTCCAGTGTAAACTACATGACCTCTGAACTCTATTGGTATTTAACTAGACAATGAGGAAGTAAATGTACCTGTCTTGTTAATCATATGATACCTCTAACATTTGAACGTACCATAAAAGGTACAGTAGAAGAGAAAAATGGGAGAGTATGCAGTGCCACACTGTCTTACCTGGTGTTTCAGGGTCCCGCAGCCCACCTGGAGCCCCGGAGAACCCCCCCACCAGCTCTGTCCCCAGAGGCACAGTGCTCTTCCCTGACCAGCCTTGTGAGTGACAGCCATTGCTAATGCAAAATTATGCAAAATACCCTCGATTAATGGAGTGTGGCTGCAAAGTGATGGACTGTAAAACCCGCGTGTTAGGCGAGAGCGGGCAGCAGTTGCTGAAATGGGGAGTTGTGTCACTTTTTCTGCTTTCTCATGCTTTTTTGAGTAGCATAGTGTGAGTAACAGTGGAAACATTTTCAGTTCTGTCTGACCAGACCTGACTCTCTAATGATACCAGTAGGGAAAGAGTTTGCACAGAACTAATTGAGGGGTTGATATATTTGACCTAGAAAACTGGCGATCTCCAATAAGGATTCCCCATACAAATACATTTTAATGAAGTTTTCCATGGAGTGGTTGTGGCTGATCATATTCATTCCAACATTTGTCACAAAACTCTGAGTTAGTAGGCTTTATGAAGACTGCATACTTCCTGTACCCGCATTATGAACATTCCATAGATGGTGAGGAGACTAGATGTTTTTGTAGCATTAATCAGTTAAACGCTATTTAATAAGACTGAGGATGAAGAGGTGTTTGAGGAGATCCGAAGGCTGAGGCTAGAAAGAGGCCGTTTGCTTCAGAAGATCAAAAGCCTGGAGCAGCAGCAGCAGCACAGCGCCCTCATTGCCATGGAGAAGGTACTGCAGTTCCCCCCTCCCCCCACACACACTTCGCTGGATGCCTGTGAGGAAAGACCAGTCAAACTGACAAACGTGTGGCTCTGGAGGTTGCCTCTGAACTCAGAACCGTGTGCTTCTCTCGGACAGCTTCATCTGATGCAGCAGCAGCTGGAGCAAGCTCAGGCAGAGCGGGACCGCCTGGTAGCGGAGCTCCAAGCCAGCAACCTGGAGGATGGTGATGACATGCTGGACTTCCCAGGTGAGCAGTGCTGCATTCTCCATCTCTGGGGAGGTGTGCAGAACCCTTAAAAACAGCGTACAGGAGGCCATGCTTGTGTGGTAATTGCTGGGGGGGGGAGGCAGTGTTTAGTGCTTAAATATCAAGACTAGTCATCGGAGAAGCCCCAATAGGAGGCAGTGTATAGGATATAGCTGGCACTATACACAGTGAAATGGAATAACATCCCCCCAGGACATAAAGCAACACAAAGGACAACACAAAACTACTAATATAATATACAGGGTGCAAAGACAACAAGAAGTTCTATACATAGTGCAAACAACAACAACAAGTAAACACAACAGAGAGAGCAGCGCTGACACATTTCTGTGTAAAGTATACAGTTTGAGCTGTGTATGAGATCATAAAGTGTGGCACTGCTGTGTTGGTGAGTGAGTGTGAGAGAGATTTGTCCATCAGTCCAGTACCACAGAGTTTAGGAGTCTTATGGCTTGGAGAAAGAAGCTGTTACACAGTCTTGCCATGTGGGCCTGGATGCTTTGGTACCTTTTGCCAGACAGCAGCAGACAGAACAGTTTGTGTGACAGGTGTGTGGGGTCACCCACAATGCTGTTGGCCTTGTGGGTGCAGCATATCTGAGTTACTAAGAAGCTGCATTATTTGTAAATTTTCCTAAGACACTAGGTTACATAAATTACACGTTTAATGACTTCTAGCACCAAGTGGCCTCCTTCCTGTGGGTTTCCCAGGTGCTGAGAAGCTGCTGTCCAAACGGTCACGGGCCTCAGGGTCAGAGTCAGCCTCAGGCTGGGAAGACCACGCCTCAGGAGAACCTGATCCTTCTTGCGGCCATGAGGTTCTGACAGCCCTTCGGAGGCAGGTGGAGGAGCTGACCGCGCAGAATGCAGACCTGGTTCTTAAAGTGCAGGTACAGGAGCTTTGCGCTCAGACAAACACGCGACACCGTGCACACACATGCGTACACACACATACAAGTTCATCGATTCAACACGTTCAGCATTGAAAGAACAGTCAGTAAACAGTAAAGTTCCATCATGTATTTTCTAGGTACACATACACAGTCAGCAGAGAGTTGGGGTGCAGGCGTTTCTCACAAAGTGGGTCAGTTCCTCTAGAGGAAGAGAGGATAAATGGGACAGAGCAATATAGTTCACAGTGATCGATGACTGGGGACAAGACTCCATCCAACAAGCACTGCAGCTCAGAAAATGAGGTCACTGGGGCAAAATCTGCCAGTCCCCCCAGAAGGATGAAGAAGGGAAGCCATTTATTTCTGAGTTCTGTGTAGGTGTGGGTAACTTTCTACACATGGTCACTGTCATTTACAGTGCAGAGTATTCATTTGTCTTTTATTTTCTGTGGCTTAAAGATGCTGGAGACCTTTGAGAAGGACGACACAGACCTGCAGAGCTCTGGGCCAGACTTTGTCCCCACTG
The DNA here is from genome assembly GCA_025773905.1 of Chitala chitala. Classification (NCBI taxonomy): domain Eukaryota; kingdom Metazoa; phylum Chordata; class Actinopteri; order Osteoglossiformes; family Notopteridae; genus Chitala; species Chitala chitala. The sequence continues at coordinate 2,575,903 of JABJVR010000029.1, forward strand.
TTTTGTACGACTCCCTAAGGAAGGAGTTTGAAGAGCTGCAGGAGCGCTACTCCCAGGCCCAGGCTGCAGCTGAGGCTGCCAGCATGACAACAGAACAGGGGTACAAAACTCATCTTCATGGAAATAGAGCGAGAATTCAGCATCACACTTTAAAGCTCATCGAAATGTTTCAGCTCTGCTGGGAGCGTACTGGTTTCACAGTTTGTGTCACTGTGTTCAGGTCCATTGAGAAGACCGAAGGGGAGCTGGGTGAGGGCGTGGAGGAGGAAGGCGAGATGAAGGAGAAGCTGAGGGGGCTGCAGGAACAGCTGTCACAGACTCTGGCAGAGCTTGAGGAGCTAAGGGAACAGGTGCGGGTGGGGGTCTTTTCTGTGGAGCAGGCAGCAGACACAGACGCAGAGGGTCACTCCGGCGAGCAGAGCGTGCTGGTGCAGCAGCTGAGGGAGAGGGTGCGGGAGCTGGAGGCTGAGCTGGCCCAAAAGCAGGCCAAGGAGGACGCTGAAACGAAGAGGATGGCAGAGAGGGTCAGCGAGCTGGAAGCCATGCTGGCTGAGAGGGGTGTGGGGGACGGAGAGGGCGACGGACATGAGAAGGGCGAGGCGACGCGCCGGCTGCAGAGCCAGGTGGATGAGCTGCAGTATGAGCTGCAGGGCTGCATGTCCCGCACCGACGTGGAGGAGATGCAGCTCTCCATGGGACTGCAGTTGGCGCAGTTGGCCCGCGAGCGGGCGGAGGCCGCGCTGCGCCTGAACGAGGCCTTGCTCGAGCTGGAGAGACTACGGCCACCACCCCATGCGGAAGGGGAGGAGGATGAGGACGATGAGGAAGAGAGGTCCGAGGGGTTGGAGTCGTCCGTCATATCAGGCGAGTGCCATGGATAACGGTTTGCGGACGTGCTGTCAGGAGCTTATTAACAGTACAGTATGGAAGCACAGTCATGTTGCCGGTCCTCACATTGCACCTATTTTATCAGGATCAAGAAGGTGTCCTCTCTGGTTCTCTCTAATGAGGTGTTTTAGGTGCCGTGTGTGTAAAACACAATAGTAATGTATAATTGAGCAGGGTCAGCAAATGGACAATAACTTTAAAAATGGTTGGTATCAGTTTTTCAATAAAAAAGGTGAGTGTTGTAAAGGTCTACAGCTGGGAATCAGGAAGAACAGGAAGGTACTCACTGTTGACACAAATAGATAACACGTGTTTGTATGTACAGGGCATCTTGGCTGAAAAAAAGGCTGCTACAGGAGAGATGGTCATCTGTCAGCATGAGAGTTCGATTACACACAAATCAGGGCACTTGGGTCTGTAGCTCAGTGGGTTAATCCTGTTGTCTAATAACTGTGCAGACTGGGTTTTATCCCCCACCGAACTGCAGTCTTTATTATAAAAGCTCATACTTTTAACACCGATACACATTTACACTTATGCAAACTAAAATATAGGTTCCCAAGGTGACACACAAAATCACAATCAAGAAGGAGCAGGATTTACTGTAAAGCACATGTACATTTGTACAGTATCGTATTTAAGTGAATTACAGAGGAGAACATTTTTTGTTGCCAATGATGATACATGCTCACTAGAAAAATGCTTATTATTTAAATCACTACGTTGAAATGGATACTAAGTTAGTAAGAAAGGGTACAGACATATTTTAACCCAAAATGATTTGTCCCCATAGCCTTGCCTCTTGCATCTTTTCATGCTCGTATTTTCACCTTGATCCAGTTTCTCATAAGTTAGCCCAGTAGATGTTGTGAATCAACTGTAGATAGATACGCACTTGGACATGTCAATATTTTATATGTAATATATATGCACACCTCCTGTGGTGGATTAACACCCCGCCCAGGGTGTCCCCTGCCCTATGTCTCCTGGGATGGGCTCCAAGCTTCCCATGACCCTGAATTGGATAAGGTGGTAGAGTGAGTGAGTGAGTGAGTGATGTATGCACACCTGTTAGGTAAACATGACTGAGGCTGCGATGATGCCTTGTGTCCAGCAGAGCGTGCTGCTGAGAGGTCCTGTGGCAGTGCCCTGGCCGCTGTAAGGGAGGAGCTGGAGGTGGCGCGCCAGGAAACAGCTCAAGCTCTGGATTACCTGTGCGCAGAACGTGAAGGACGAGCCCAGGATGCACTGCAAATGAAGGATGCAATACCATTGTCCCAGCACCAGGAGGCACTGTCCACACTCAGTGCTCAGTTGGCACAAGTAGGCCAGGAGCTCCAGGCAGAGAGAGCTCTGCATGAGCACGCCCAGCAGGAGATACATCAGCTACAGGCTGAACTGCAGGCCATGCGGCAGAACTTCATATCCAAGGAGGAGCATGAAAAAGTCAAGGTATATATGGGGAGCAAAACAAAGATAATGATCATTAAATTAGTGGAATATGAGAATAAGTTACATGCTTGGTATGAAGACGCTTTGGGTATTGTAGCATATTATAGAGAAATAAGAGTTTTTAATTTGATCCTGATGATTCTAGTCAGTGGTCAGTACGTAAACATGCACAGTTTAGATTATGGAAATGAGACCCACTACAGATGAGTCAGAGGTGACTGTGTGAGTAATTAAAAGTGCTTCAAACAAGAGCTGCAAATTGACACTTTACTAAGAAGGACTAAAGAGAAGTCCTGCTTACTACTCTGAGTTTTGTGACCTATGGTTTCAGATGAAAAAATGCCCATTTCCATAACCAACAAAAAACTAAGAGACTGACAAAAATGTCAACTTGTAAAGCCCTTTGGGCACAATGTAAAAATAAACTGAACTGAATGTAGATCTCAATTCAGATTCTGCTTGAAAAGCAGAGGTGCCGTTTCTGTCATTGTCAGTAAACATCTTTCTCCTTGTGAGTCAGATGGCGCTGCAGCGCTCCCTGGAGGAGAGCGAGAACAGTGCCCAGGCAGCACAGGAGGCCCTGAGCACACGGGAGGTGGAGCTGAGGGAGCTGAGGGCGCAGAGGGCTGCCGAGCAAGGCGCCGTGTCAAAGGATGAGCATGAGGCCCAGAGGCTGTCCCTGCAGGCCGAGATCAACGCCCTCACGGCCCAGTTGGCCGACCTCACACGCAAGCATGAGAAGACCTGCACTGAGGTTTCTGCTTCTTCGCGATTTCCCGTGAGAATTTAATTCATGCCCTATGCGTGTCTCTCATACCTGTGCGTTCATATTCTTCCCCACCCCACCCCTTGTCCCTCCAGGTGTTCCAGGTACAAAGGGAGGCCCTCTTCAACAAGAGCGAGCGCCAGGCAGCCGAGGCCCAGGTGGCTGCGGTGCAGAAGCAGCTGACTGACCTGCAGGCCCAGAGCAGCCACGTGCAGGAGCTGCACACCAGCATCCAGGAGTCTCAGGGTCTGATCAAGGAGAAGGACCGCAAGGTGTGAGGATGGCTACAGAGACACTGGAATAGTCCGAAAGTGTTGAACACAACAAGCACAGAACCTGAAGTTGCTCACTCCTAAATTTCTGTCTTGTTCCCAGATTACAGAGTTGTCTAAGGAAGTCTTCCGTCTGAAGGAGGCTCTGGGAGCATTGACGCCCCCCCTGGGCCTGTCCTCGTCCAGCTCCCCCGGACAGCAGGTGGCGCTGCAAAATCGCGTTGCTGCGCTCACGCAGCAGCTCCAGGTGAGGGCAGCAATGGACAGCTTTTGGAGGGCCAGTCCACAGCAGAGAACACAAAGGCAATCATCAGCCAGTGGCAACAAGAGTCACTTGTCATTCCTCTTTCCGCCTGTATATAGGACTGGGAACAGAAGCACCGGGCAGTGGTGTCGGTGTATCGTGCTCACCTTTTAGCAGCTGTGCAGGTCAGTTCAGCACTACCAGTGTCAGTGCCATGTCTGTGAACAGTGTGTCATGCTCATCCTACACTGTACAGTGAAACAAAACAGTCTTGAACATCTAGATGTAGTAAATGTTAATGTGATCAAGCATACTCAAGCTCCTGTACCTCTTCAAATAAATTTTTATTATTGTAATAACATGAAAAATTTCATAACTCTAATTAACAGTGGCAGTTTAAATGTCATGTGACTTTCCTTGCTGTTGTGCAGGCCGTTTGTGGTGCATGCGTTGCATGTACCTTTCTGAGTTAGAGTGTGCACACATGCGCATTGCCACTTGTTATGCCAGTTTGACGAATGCCAGCATGCGTTTGACCTCACCCCATCCCCCAGGGCCGCATGGATGAAGAGGTACAGGCCCTGTTGCTACAGATCCTGCGGATGACACAGAGGGACCAGAGCCATTGACCCATGAGGACCCACCCCTGCACTGCACAGAGCCTACTCCAATCACACAGGCAGAGTCATGCAGCCAAAGCCCTTGTCCTGTCCTACATGCGGGGGGGGCTGGAGTGACTCTTCTGCTGTCTTATCCAGACAGGTTAGGAAAGTGAAAGACAAGATGACGTGGTCCCCCCATCACTTTAGCAGAAAGGAAAGCGACAGTCTTTCGTAAATAATTGTCTGAGAAACTACAGTGCTGGCATTGTTGAGCCAGTTTTATTTCATATAGTAATCTTTAAAAAAAAACACATGCCCTTATCTCAGACTGATCTCTTGTATTGATGTTCCTCTTCATAATTATGTTTGGAAGTGCAGTAGGAGTTAGACTGTCAGTTAGACTGTTATGCCAGTGAAGGCAAAAATTAGCTGCAGTTGAACAGGATAACTGACATCATCCCAGGGACCATAAAAAAAAAACTTTGTGCAGGACCCAAAGGAGCCTATTCCAGTTTACCCTGTATTTGACATAAAAAAAAAAATCTGCAAAAACAATCCATGTTTAAGAAGTAACAATGTAGATGCTGTGTGCTATTAAAAAACTGAGGTCCTTTGCACTGAAGTTTTTTTGTTTTTAGGTTAACATTTTAGTTTTTTTGTCAAGAAGTTGCAAAGGTTATGGTGAGCTGACATGTTTGCAGAAAAGCCAGGTCAGTGCTGCCACCTCCCCCATCCCACACACACACACACACACACACACACACACACACACACACACACACACACACACACACACACACACA